>CALYJB010000185.1:0-40000 GCA_944738965.1 Nebria brevicollis
AAATATATATATATTATATATATATATATATATATATATATATATATATATATATATATATATATATATATATATATAAATATATATATATATATAAATATATATATATATATATATATATATATATATATATATATAATCTAACCTGCCCAGGCCCAAGCCAGATAACAATCCGACTATCTACAGCTACATGGGTCGACACTACGGTCGACATGACCTGGCCAGGCCCAAACCGGATCACATTCCGACTGTCTACAACTACATTAATCGACACACAGTCGATCTGATCTACCCAGGCCCAAACCAGATAGACAATCTGGCTGTCTTATATATATATATATATATATATATATATATATATATATATATATATATATATATATTTATATATATATATATATATATATATATATATATATATATATATATATATATATTTATATATATATATATATATATATATATATATATATACCGATGTAAAATGTCCGAAATGTAAATTTTCTGAGCTATTTAGATCCCGGAGTATATACATATATATATATATATATATATATATATATATATATATATATATATATATATATAAATATATATATATATATATATATATATATATATATATATATATATATAATCTTGAAATGTGAACATTAATATGCATAATGTTAATACTGTTTATCTTGCTAGAGCACCTTCTATAAATTTGAGGCTTATGCTCATAAATGATCTATGTATTATAATTATGTTCCAGATGAATGAGGTGACATTCATTTCAAGTGTTATACTCTCGTGGATGCTTAGTGCAAATTTCAATTCAATAGTATTGGCGATGCCTCGATCAAAAAATTACCGTAATCCAGCTATAGAAGGAGCTGGTACTGGTGAAGTGATGAATAAAGCCGATGCTACTGTTAATTCAGAGCCTAGTTGCGAAGAACTTAAGGCAATGTGGAGGTTTTCAAAGCGGCAGTCACGGGCTGCTGAAGTTACAAATGAAATACCAACGTATAAAGATCCATTCTCTTATAATATTTGGGAACCATATTACGCACGCTCGAGAACTATAGGAGGGTATGTACTTGTTTTGCTTACATATACGTATCTATGAAGAAACCTTTTAATAAATAACATTGGAAACAAATTTAATTGAAAACTACAGGAAGTTTATAAAGGATTTAAAAATATTTACACCATCAATATTGAAATTAAATAATAAACTTCTTCTTGTCCGTAATTCTTTTTATAATAGAGAACTGTACACTTATAATTAATATAAAACATATGAATATGCAGAAATTATATAATATACTCTATGATTGCAACAACTTTGCCGATAAAATGAAATTCAATTTTAAAATAGTGGACATATGGTGGTGGTTCAAAACTTGAAAAATGCAAATATTTTGAAATATGTTAGAATTTACAAAAAAGTATATTGCATATTAAAATAACTGTAGTCGTGTAATGGCTTCTACATGCCTTTTTGTCTTATAAAGCTAAATAAATACATAATTACATGATAATTACAGGACAAGTCGTAAATAAAGTTTAGATATAATTATAAAGCACGTTATTGCCCCCAAGACTTTATTATATAGAAATCTAGAAAATGACAAAAACTCTGTTTGTATTTCCTTCTTATAGCTGATTGATGATATTTTGTCTATTTGATCAAACAATCATTTATATTTACAACTCCTTGGACTTCTGAGAATGTTGTCATTTGAAATAGCAATCTTGTCAGTGGTGCTTCATGTATTACTATTGCCGTTTGACCAATATGTTAATTAATTTGTTACGGGTGATACTTAGGTAGTTCTACTTCAGAAACAACACATCTTTATGCAGAGATATGTTTAAACATAAAATAATTTTCAAAATTGAAAGTTGAGAAAAATTAGCGAGTGTGGCTGGGACTCGAACCCAGCAGCTACTGTTAGAATTAAGGCAGGCTTGGAAAGCGTTTTCTTGTTATATAAAAAAACAGAGGAACAGAGAAGTTGTTGTGAGTAACGACAGCAGGGACGATAAAAAGAAATACAGTGTGATATGTAATTAAGATGTTAATAATAAAATATTAAAACCGATCTAAAAAGTTTATAACAATTCAGAAGTGGGATAACGTGCTCAGTGAACGTAGTAAAGAAAAATCGAAATAAAAAATATTACTGTGTGTATATACACGTGCTGTGTTGAGGCGTGTTAAAAAAAAGGGTCTGTAAAGATGATGCGAACCAGAAGTCAACAATCTGTAGTTGGCGAAACTAGCAATCAAGATACCGGAATCACAGCTGTGAATGGCGTGGACGACAATGTGCTCGTCTTATCCGAGCCGCAAAATAACGTCACTTCCTGCATGCAAGACGGCCAACTGCCAAACGACGCGACTGCCAATAAAAACAGCGTCTCATCCGGCGTACCGGATAAAGGCGCTTCTCCTATAACTTCTACAACCATGGAGTTCACGACAAACATGATGCGTATGATGGAATCCATGATGTCATCCATGGCGAAAATGCAGCAGAATGTGAGCAACCAGGTTCCCCTTACTCCGAATTTCGCGAGTACAAATGAGTCTTCAGCTGTTACTTACTGCCCGACCTGTCATCGTCAATTGAAGATAACGACGATGAAGGAGGCGCGAGTCGCGCACGATCTTGGTTGGAGTCTTTGCTCCGCACTGCCAGCAATCATTGGTGGCCAGATGCATTCAAGCTGGAAACCGCTAAACTCCATCTTGCGAGAGGTGCCCGTGAGTGGTACCTTGGTCGTTAACATCTTATCAGCACTTGGGCGGATTTCGAGGCGGAGTTTCGAACATCATTCGCCAAAGAGAGATCCTTGCCAGAGTGATGGCAACGAATGACTGCAAGGATGTAGGGAAATGGTGAGTCAGCAACAGAATATGTTTATTCAAAGATGAATCTTTGCAGAGACTTGGACCTTTCATTCGCTGAAGCGCAAGAGCAAATCCTGATAGGTTTGCGATCCAGTACTCGATGTTCAGAACTCATATGTCAGTTGTTCGACAATGAAGATGCGTTGTTGGAAGCAATACTCCGTTGCGAACGCGTCGACAAAAACCGTGCTGAACGAGCAGCAAGTACACGAACCATCGCGAACCACGAAGTGAAAACGATGGGACCTCCGAAGGCAGATGTTAAAGTCGCTGTCCACCAATCAGCACAGTCGAGAATAACAGAACGACGTTGCTACAATTGCAACCAGTACTCTCACCTCGCTCGTGATTGTCCGGAGCCAAGGAAACCGATGCGCTGCAGAAGCTGTAATCAAGAAGGCCATCTGCAACGAAACTGTCCGTCAAACCCGCAAATGAATCGCACCAAACCAGGAGCGTTGCTGATTTTGACACCCGCCACGGATGCGGGTAAGTACATGAAATCTGTATATATTAACGGACAAGAATTCCAGGGACTCATTCACACTGGAAGTTAGAGCTGCGTGGTACGTTCTACCGTAGCCCTTCAAGCAGGTTTACGTATGCAACCAAATAGCTACGCAATATATAGATTTGGAGATATAACATCTGAAGCGGCGAAAACGCTGGGAACCGCGATGGCAGATATTGTAGTGGATGGTGTCAGTGGACACGTCGAGATACTGATTGTTCCGGATAAGGTTCAACCAGTTGAGGTGATCATAGGTCGTTCGTGGACAGAGCAACCGCACGTCACATACATGAAGATCGGAGACAAACTAGAGATTAGAGATACGACAGAGTTGCCTTTTCAATACGCGGATATCGAGAAGCTAACTCATATTGATTTACGCGCGACGCAAAAAACCACAATTCCAGCGAGAACTGTGAATCTTGTAGAAATTGACATTTCGCAACAACGAGTATTCGGATGAAACGGAAAGACACTATTTACGTCGGAGACTAGGCGTGCAGAAGTGCCTGTCGCGAACTTTACGAATCACACCATCACTGTTGAAGAGGGCCAAGTGATTACGTGAGCTGAAGAAGTCCTGACGTGTCATCGTCCAAATCGATAAATCCGTATCTTCCACTGAACGCGAGCAGCTAGTGAAGTTGTTGCGACAATATAGAGATTGTTTCGCTACAAACATGAAAGAGCTCGGTTGCACCTCAATAACGGTTATGACCATCGAAGAGACGGACAATAGCAAACCAGTGCGATGTAAGCCTTACCGAACAATGAAATCAGACCGTGAGATTATTGCTAATACTGTGAAGCAGTGGAAAGAGTATAGCATAGCAACCAACACAAAATCCGCTTATGCTAGTCCCGTACTCATGGTATGGAAGAAAAATGGAGAACCGAGGGTAGTCGTCGACTACAGACGTCTAAATGCTCAGACAAGAAGCAACCGTGGCCGATACCTGACATCGATGAGCTGCTGGAGCAACTGTCTGAAGCTAGCATGTTTACAGTACTTGACCTCGCTCATGGGTACTTTCAGATACTACTCAACGCTGAAGCGAAGGAAAAAATGGCGTTTGTAACACCAGACGAGACAGGCCAGTTCGAACGAATGTCGTTTAGACTAGTAAATGCGCCGCATGAATTTACTCGTCTGATGCATCATGCTCTAGGTGATCTGCGAAATCATATCGCACTCGAGCGACGACGGAGCTACACACTGATGCTAGCGCAGAAGGACTCGCCGGGATGCTAATACAACTCGACGAGCATGGAAAGTCGCATCTGGTGTACTGCGTCAGCAAAAAGCTAACACTGACGGAACGAGTGTACCACAGCAGCAAGCTCGAGTTGATGGCGATAGTATGGTGCATGGAACGATTGAGGCAGTTTCTGATCGCCATTCAATTCACAGTCGTCACCGATTGTCAGGCGCTCGTATTTATGAATTAGAAAAAGACAACCAATCCTAAAATCGCTCGATGGATGATGGTGATACAAGAATTTGACTTCGAAATTCGTCACCGACCGGGTGTGCGAATGACTCACGTCAACGCTTTGAGCAGAGCGAGTGTAGAGACTGCTTCTGACACCATATCCGAAATTTTACAACGAGTAGAGGTATGCCTGACGCTCACCGTAGAAGATCAAATACCGCTCATGCAGCGCGGGGACGTCGAATTGCGTGAGAAATTACGCATTCTCTCGAAATTCGAAAAGGACCGGAGCAATGAGGAAATCAATCACGTACAGGGATTGGAACTCCGGGCCAACTTACTGTACAAAAGACTTGGAGACCGGTTGTTATTCGTGGTACCAAAACCAATGAGAAAGGGAATCGTAGTGAAATGTCACGACTTGATGGGGCATTTTGCACTTGACAAAACCGTGGCAAAAATACAAGAATTGTACTGGTTTTCAGGTATGCGTCGATACGTCAAGCAGCATATTGCTGCCTGCTTTGATTGCCTGATCAAGAAGACACCAGGCGGAAAGCGTCCAAGGAAGTTGAATCCGATTCCACCGGGACAACGACCATTTGACGTAATCCATATGAATCATGTTGGACCATTTGTGAGGAGTAGAAGGCGCAACTCGCAGTTGCTGGTGATAGTGGACAATTTAACAAAATATATACATCTTTACCCGATGGCATCAACGTCGACCAAAGATGTGCTGAGAGCTTTTTCAGACTTCAACCTGAAACGTGGATTACCGAATCGAGTTGTAACAGATCGTGGTACAGGCTTCACGTCGCGTGAGTTTGAAACAGTAACGACAGCAGGGACGATAAAAAGAAATACTGTGTGATATGTAATTAAGATATTAATAATAAAATATTAAAACCGATCTAAAAAGTTTATAACACTACATATTGACGCTTTGCCACTTGGTATACACATGTCAACATATTTTAGCAACAACTAATTACGAGTATATTTTATACCAACATAAACCAACAAAGGTTGGTCGTCTGTGACAGTTATAGAAATCCTCTTTGTCGATAACTTCGTGTTTATTGATTAATATTCTATTTGTTTACACCTTTTGTTTCTTTTTGGAAAAAATATTGAGTGAGCCGTTAGTAATCAGTAATTTCGTGTATGCCGATTTGGGGTTTTTTTAAGGGGTTTCCCTAGTGTAAAACCGTGAAATGAAATCAATTTTTAAAATCGATACTAGATGAAGAGGAATAAAGATAGAGACACGTTTTTTGGTAAACATATTTATTATATGTAAAATTTAAGTATTATGTTATTAAATTTAAAAAAAATAAAAATTGCGGTCCAGACGGCCGATTGATAACGCGCGCTCGACAGAACTTCTTCATCTGCGTGGCACAGTGCAGGGATCACAACTTTGATCTGAAAAATAAAAACAAACATTTTTCTGTTAGTAGAAAATATTATTGACAGTAATATGTTGAGTTTTATACAAAAAAGGTATATCAAGTTACTTTTAAAAAATATTTTACATTGAAAAAACAGAACGAAAGCGTAATCACTTCTTGAACAATCCAAAAAACATGGTAAAGATATCTCGATAATTTCTAAAAAATGTAGTCTCGTCTCGGTCTCGCCGAGGAAAGTCTCGGTTTTGACGAGACTCGATTATTTGACCTTGAATATATAGCACGTGATTGGCTATGGTTTTGTTCGTACTAATTTGCGTTTACATACGTTTCATAAAAGTAATAGTGGGCTTATACAGAAAAAATTAACGCTACATATAAGGCTCAGAAAAAGATAAACACCATGTTAACCAATGTTGTCGTTTATATAGAATTTAAGACTATATTTCCTTTTAACGCTAAGCTAAGAAGTTGGCCAACTTTTATCTTTCTAACTAAGAGAAATGAACAAAACCTCGTTCTTTCTTTACCTAAGATCAGTTCAGTTTGAAAAACGCATCTGTGCAAGCGTGACCGAGTGCACATGTGTTGACAAGCACAACATGGCAGTAAAATTTCGTCCAGTTTCGTGCTATTTTTGCATTCGCTTTTGTTTATCTGCTATTTTTTTGTTTTTCTGTTGTTTATTATTGTTATTTTAACATAATGGCCGGTGAATTGATTGATAGTGTCGAAAAATACGCTATATTGTATGATAAGCGAAGTGTAGGCTTCCGCAATAAAACTAGTAAATAAAATACATGGTGAAGTGTTTCCGAAGTCATGGAGCTAAAAGGTATGTGATTTGCAACTATATTTTTTGTTAAAAGTTAAAATAGGACTATGTTTTAATTTTAAATAAATTCTAGTTCCAGAGTGCGAATCCCGGTGGGTGACTGTGTGGTCTCGCTATGCGACTGAGAAACGCCTCGACAGCAAGGAAGCTTCCGGATCTGCGGCCCCAATGTGTTTGGATGAACCGAATGGATCCGCTGGCCACGTCGAAGTGACCGAAATACTTATACGTGAGCAGAGGAAAAAACTATTCGAGTCATCTGTGGATGCAAGCATCGAAGGTGCATGTCTGTCGTTGGCAGAATACTATTGTGCCAAAAGGACTGAAGAGGACCCCGTCATATTTGGGAAAAGTGTTGGGCGTATTAATAAAAAATGTGTCGCCAAACACGAAGAAACGTTGGCAAAACAAGATTATGGATATAGTTTTTGGGGTGGACAGCGAGTAAATTATATAAATATATTAGATAAATACTTTTTATTATATAAGTATTATAAATAAACTAACTTTAGGAAAATTATTAACCAACACTAAGCCAAAATTAGATATACTATATTCGTCAGGCGTTTATGAAATAAAATGTCATGATTGTGATAACATATATATAAGTGGTAGGAATTTTAAAATTGGATTCAAAGAACATATAAAATCCATAACAGGCCAAAAATATACTACGGGTTTCTCCCAACATTGGACTAAGACTTAACCTGTTAGAGAATTTAGAGATAAAAAAGGCCGCCAATACTCAAAAACCAATTTTGAATGAACAAACAGATGTGAATCACTCCCTCCTTCTGAATATTGTATTTAGGTAGAAATTATCAACTTACAATTGTTTTCTAGATATATATGTTCACTCCTGATGATGACTGCATAATACGTGTCGTTATAAGAACTAAAAATTTGTGAAACTACTAAGTGTTTGTTTATATTAATTTCACTAAGTGCCAACCACTAAATCCATGAATTTGATCATTTATTTGTTTCATTACAATAGGAATACCATATCACTAGCTGAGAATTGTATTGTTTCAGCTTATATATCTATTATAAGATGGAACAATATAATTGCAAGCTTTTAATTTTCCTATATAGATATGAATGAAACTCGATTCAATTCGAGCGCTCACAGTTTAGTTATGGTACGGGTGCTATGCTAAATTTCTCTATGAAAGAAATTATCCGTCTGGGATGCATGCGGATATATATATATATATATATATATATATATATATATATATATATATATATATATATATATATATATATATATATATATATATATATACATATATATATATATATATATATATATATATATATATATATATATATATATATATATATATATATATATATATATATATATATATATAAATCTGTGGCTGAACGTACTTATCCGCATTTTGGTAAGATCTGTAGATTTTTAAAAATTTTGACATTTTGCAAAATTTTTTAAATACTAACGATCTAATTAAAATGTGTTGGATAATATAATTCTAGAAAACTGAAAACTATTGATACACAGTTAACAGCAAATAATCTGAGTTCGAGAACCCAAGAAATAGAAATTTCAACTACTATTCACGAAACTAAGAAAGAACAGAAATTGTGGGGACAATGCGAATTAAGCCGCCAACATTTGATGAAAAATTTTCATGGGAAAACTATTTCAAGCAGTTTGAAGCCGCCGCAAAAGCAAACGCATGATCATCGGCAGATAAATCAACAGCGCTTATTGTTGCTCTGCGTGGCGATGCACTTTACCTTCTACAATACATGCCAGTATAAAAACAAAACAGCTATGCAAAAATTGTCAACGGTCTAGACATGAGATATGGGCATGCGCATCGGGAAGTAGTGTACCACACGCAATTTAAGAACCGTCGGCAGAAAGTGAATGAGAGTCTACAAGAATTCGAAGCTGATATTTCTCGTTTAATTCGAATCTCATATCCTTCGGCTCCCAGAATTTCTTGGAAAGCCTGGCAGTACGAAGTTTTACGGATGGTGTACGAGATTGTGAAACACAACAAGCACTTATTGTATCTCGACCAAGAACATTGATTGATGCACTAGAGTTCAAAGCTGCGAAACAAGCATCGAGAAACCGAGCTAATGTTCGCGGTATCAGCAAAATCAAGGTAGTAACACCAGCGGAATTATGGGAAGAAATTATTAAGAGGATTAATGAGGTTTTGGGGAAAAGACGACAACCACGTTATTGTAACTGTGGTGAAAGCTGACAAATAGGCAGCCGCTGCAACAGACCGCAACATGGACGACCACCAAAATTTGACAAGCGACAGGAAAAACTAAAGCGGGTCGAGGCAAGAAGACTAATGTCGACCCGTATCAATACAGCCCCACAGACCATTGTCGCATCTTTACAACACCAGTCAAATAGCATCCTTGTGGATTTCATTATTGATGGCCAACCAGTGTCCATGTTATAAGATACAGGGACAACGAAGACTATTGTATGGCCCGATGTGATAAATAAATCATGATAACTTACATCAACTAAATGGCGACTCTGTTTAGCCACAGCAGACTTGGCAAAGATTTTCGGCGAAATTGGTCTTACTATAAATTTCGGAAACACTTTAATTAACTATTGCGTTCTGGTAGCCAATATCGAGGAAAAGATCATTCTCGGAATGAACATCAGGAATGAGTTTGGATTCAAACTGGATTAGAAGCGTGGCTTGATGAATATCAACGAGAAGGAACTTGTTTTACACCCGCGTGAACACTGTAGTACGAGTGGTCCTCGGCGAAGACATCATTTTATCGGACTGAACTTAGAAAATTGCGATGGCTTGCCTCGATGGCGATTTTCATCATGTCGTTATGATAGAGCCAGAAACCGGCATAGAAGAATTTAAACCAGGCGTATTGGTTACCAAAGCACTAAATCAATGCGAAGAGAAAATACCAGATCGCCTGAGGAATGTGAATTATCACCAAGTGACGTTAAAAAATGGTACCGTTCTCGCATATTGTACGACAGTATCCTCTGTGGTTCGCAATATGGAACCGGTTAAAATCAAGAACCCAACAAACGAAATTCCTAGACACCTATCCAAACTGTGTTCAACAGCCTATGAAGCATTGACTGCTGACCAAATAAAAAAGGCAGACTGGGAGAAGGCTTCCTTTACCATCGGCGCGAGACTTTGGCAACTTACAGTTATGTCGTTTTGTTTGTGTACTGCCTCGGTAATATTTGAACTATTGATATAGACAATCTTAAATAAATTTTCGTGGAAGACAAGTCTAGTATACCTAGACGACATTAGTGTAGTCGGAAAGACCTTCGAAGTCCAAATTTTACCGTGGTCACAGTTATTCGCTGCGCTAGACATCTCTTACTTATATCTTTCTTTCTCTGAGTCACACTCAGACTCATTTGGACCATAAAAACTTTATCAAACCTACTCTCATTTTGAGCCTAATTATTCTTGAAGATAGGTACTTATTATCTCAATTACAAGATTTCATTCGTGCAGTGACAACAATCCCGGCATCTTTTCTAGCACGCTCACTTTCATTTACACCACATAATATAAATTCACGTTTTTATCCTCAGAACTACATCCTTTCTGCTTGGTTTCATACACAGTCAAAACAATTATTGCAAATCGATGCATTACATGAAAAACTCATTCTTTGTACCATTGATACCTCTAACATTCCAAATCGCAAAGTTTATTTGTTCAATTTGACATTGCCACGATACAGTTGAATGAATCATAATATTAATATATCATTAAATGAAAAACGTTAAATCGGTAATAACAGAAGTTACTGCAGCTTACCAGCAATTGCCCCAATAAATATGCACTCTCTATTCCGCATGGATCTTACATCTATTGATAATGATAAAGTTTTTCCACATCGTGGAAACGTTTAGTGATTTGCAGTAGCCAAGTATCTTATATTTTATAATACAGTATCTTCAAAAACATTTGGCTCGTGTAAGAACAACCTTTACATTTACATTCAATATTGGTTTAAAAGCTAGTCCTTACCTGGAATGAGAGCTGGATTGTTGTTTCGCAACAGAGTGCTGTTTAAAAACATATCTTTGTCCACCGAAAAGACTGGTGTGCAGTAGTCTGACAACTCTCTACAACAATTCCCATTGAAACTGTTTGGCGCAAGATTTCACTCCTATTTTACAGAAATGGAATGATGAAGAGAAGATACAAGATAAACAAGAGTGAGACGAGAGGCTGCGTTTAGTACGAATGATCATTATTTGGTTGTTTCATGTATGAATTTAGCACAAGGTTAGTGCAAAATATTAACAAAGACCGACAGCAGTGGCGTAACTAACCCAACCGGGGCCCCGGTCCCACAGCAACGTAGGGCCCCCCACCGGAGAAAAATTTTACAAGCAAAAATTGATAATCACAATCCTTAAAATCTCGATCTGCGGACTTTTGCCTTCACAAACATGTCGACTATTTCATCCAGGTTCGCCCTCAACGAGTTCGTGACCTTACTCTCTATCAACAATATACTCAGATCCACCAGTCTCTCTTGCCCCATCAAATTTCACATATAATTTTTATCATTTTCAGTTTTGAAAAGGTGCGCTCTGCAGTTGCAACATTTCGATAAATCGATAATTAGATAACAAAAGAGCACATATAAAAATCACATAATATTATTTTAGTGATCTTGTAAACAAGAATACTAAAAACAAAAATACCTTTGCTCTTGACGCAGTCAACTATGTCTTCCTGAAGACCTTGAGCCGAACCATCTTCAACTTTCTTGAACCCTAGGAACGATTCGATTATTTTTATGCTGGTTGGTCTTCCAGATTTACTTTGTTCTATGGTGACGTAACGAAACACTTGACTCAACTGATCCACTTTTGCAATATCTTGCGTCGTGTCCATTATAATGGAGAAAAACGGGGCGAAATTGATGTCTCTCATAATTATGTTTGACAGGGTCTGACTCAACAAATTGATTAACTCGTTCTGGATTGCAGGACTTAAATAACGAATTGATTGCGCGGGTTTCTCGATCAGTTTTTTCAAAGTCGTATCGTAATTAGCAAGCAATTCCACGATTGACAAAAAGTTGCCATTCTGTCCATCACTACTGCCAATGTGCTCGCGATGTCCTCTAAATGGGAGATTATACTGAGCCAAGGTGATTATTATATTTAACAATCGATATAGAACTTTGCGCCAATACGATTGCTCTTTGAAGATCTCATCTTCAGCGACATGATCAATTGTGGAATTACTTTGCCAGATTTTGTACGTGACACACGCATTCAAATGAATGTGCGACTTCTCATGTTCGTGGATTTAGTTACTAAATTTGAACCAGGCGCGAACTCCGTCAATCCAGGATGACAGAAAATGAGAGCTTTGTCTGTCAGCAAATAACCAACAAGGCTCGCAGTACGCGCAGTCAAGTATCTTAGAATAGCAAAGCCAGCTTCTTGGAATTTTAACACCGGCTTTGTTAGTTAGCACGTAAAAAAATTCCGAAAAGTAATATTTAGTTATTTTGTCGAGAGGAAATGGTCCTCGTGGACGACACGATCCAACAGAAATAATGTACCGCTTCTCTTCAGGTGACAAAACTGGTTTCTCGAAAAGTCCTTTGTCGTATGGATGCAAATCATTCTGCATGTTGGTAGAAGTTTTTGTCTTTGCCTCCGCCGTTGACAAATCTGCATCTTGGCTGTAGTATAAATCATTTAATTATTAATTTGTTATCAATTATTTTATCAAATTGTCAGTCATATAAATTATATGTATGCATACGCAATCATGTTGGCAAGATATGATTCGAAATTTGCGTTCAACTCTGAGGTTTTAGGAGCTGCCTCTTTCGGGTTCACTTGAACCGGCGACATTTGGCTTTCTTGTGCAGGTGTCAAAACGAGACTCTCGAAAAATCCATCAAAATGCATCATATTGATGCAAATAATTCGGCGGCTTAGTGGCAGTTTATGTCTTGTCTCCAAAAAAAAAAAAAATCTGCATCTTGGCTGTAATTCAAATCATATTATTATTAATTTGTGATCAATTTTTGTATCGTAATACCGGCAGTCTCTGAAGTATGTGTATACATACCCAATTGCACTGCGATTCTTTATTATCTAATCTAATTAATATTCTTTAATTTATATTTCTAAGAATCAACAAATCTTTCTTCTTTTTTAAATTTCTTACCTGATCGTTTCAATCAATTCATCATTTTTGTTGGACTGAAAAAAGGGAGTTATTGGTCGGAACTCTTTTGCATCTTCAAAGCGCTCCGCTTTCAGCTGTCTCTTCTGACATCCACTGAGATATTTGCGGTTTGATGCCATCCTTCTATTTTCCTTGAGCACTAACTCCAGCGTTCGAATTTCGTATCGACTATTATTCCACAGGAACCGGGTTGAGCTGTGTCACTGACAATCACGGTTGGTTACAGTGCGCGGTAGCAGTCGTCAACGAAACGCAGCACTTACGCGTCAGTGGAATGTACCGCGAAATTAAAATTGTTTAAGGAGATTCTTCTAGTCTGATACACCGGAGTTACTGACTTCTTGATTTATTATTTTTTAGTAATAATCAAGGCATTCAAATAATCACAGATTATGACAATATAGCTGGATTCCATTAAAAATTCCTTGATTATTATTAATGGTAAAGTAATGGGCCCCCGAGATTACAGAACATTACAACGGATAATCTGTTTTGTACCCAAAGGATCCAGGTACCCTGGGGCCCTAGGTACACGGGGGCCGTAGGTACCCGGGGGCCCCTGGCCGACGGACCGGCTGGACCGGTGGTAGTTACGCCACTGACCGAAATAATTTACGTTCTCCAGTTGAAGTGGCGGCGCTAGGCCAGTTGAGACCAAGAAAAAATCAATATAATATTTATTAGGCAAGAAACAAAAATAAACATTTACTTTAAAAAACAAAAGATATTCTCTAATATAGTTAAAATACAATATAAAAACCATAAATAAAAAAGCTGACGTGTCTGTCATAATTTGAAAAATTTAAAGGTTTTATGAATTATAACGATCCATCCAAAATGCGTATACGAAATTATATTAGCGTATACTAAAGTATATTAACACACTTATGCACTGATTTCTTAAATTAACTTTAAAGAATTTTGAAAATTTGATAAAGATAGCAAAAGTGTCGTCCGCTAAATATATCCGCAATTGTATAAAAATGAAACAATCAGCAAAAATACAGGAACCATTCAATATAAAATCCTATTTCTTATCGAGCTAAAACGGAAACGGTCGAAAATGTATGATTTTAGTTAGTCATGTAATAGCGTACGACATCTTTATAGTAGCCATCTTTAGTGCGGAGGTAGCACTACAATATTAAGCGCTGCATTACGTTATACGTCAGTGTATACTTGTCTGCGGATCAACGCCAGACATGCCGTGGCGAGTAGATCAACTACTGCTGGAGGACAATTATAAACACATAACCTACGCTCGTAGACGTGAGAAGTATTGAATGTAATATTGAAAATAACTTAATTTTTGTTGTAACCGGTACCTTTTCTGAAAACACTTACTTACTAATTTTGCTGTAAGTACTACCGTTTTTGAGTTAAAGCAGAATATAAAAAACAGTCTTTTTTTGTAATCAGTACCTTTTTCGAAAAATATTTGCAAATAAAAGTTATGCGAAATATTAATATCTTTTATTTTCATTCATAAAATTTTGTTGCAAAAACTACTGTTTTTGAGTAAATACCAAAAATGACTAGAGCAAAAATGCATTTCATGTTAGAATATTCTTTTCAAAAACAGAAGGTGTTCCTGTCAGGCATATGCAAATCTTAAGTTTAAAGTTTCATGACTGTATCTGTTACCTTTTACGTCGTAGAGCGCACACATACACACAGACGGACTCACACACACACCCACACACACAGACATACGTCATCTCAAAAATAGTCAGGCTCAATTCAGGGAAGGTCAAAAATTATATTTCCGTTAAAATCTCGAGATCGAAATTTTTCATGATTACAATACTTACTTATCTGCGTATAAGAAAGTAAAAACAGCAGTGATCAGTGATCCAGTTATACTAATTTAAACCTTCGGTTTTTATTTAAGCTTGCAAATTTATCTACAACTTCATTAAGCTCTATTAACTTTGATATGTCTTTTCTATACTTAATATACTAATATTGCTTAATCTTTCATCTGTCATTCTTGTTCTTAAATAACTTTTAATTCTTTTTAAAGACGAAAATGACTTTTTACAAGAAGCTGTTGATACTGGTATAAAAACACAAATTTTTAACAAATTATAAATGCATTCAAATGCTTCCTTATATGACTCAACGAAGGACAGGCACTCCATGAGTGATTTAATATTTTTATTTTCTTCCCTAGTGATCTAAACAATCACAAGTTATGTTATAATGTTCTGCTAAATTAGTTAAATGAATTTTATTGAGATATAAATTATCTGTGCGGTCAAAGGCTTGTAATGATTTTAAAATAATATTATTTTTTGTAAATCTTATCTTTAATTCCATTATAATTTTGTCTAGTATAGGGATGTATAACTTAATTTTAATAATATTTTTCTCATCTTCTACTTCTATGTGTCAAGAATCATCTATTTCACAATCTACTATAAACAGCAGTAACCTTTTTGGAATAAATTTCATTCTTTTTGGTTGTTCAAAAAAGTTTGTTTTATCTAAACCAGGAGACAAAATAATTTTATTTGCAGTATTCCATATAGAATTCCATTCGTTATCATTGTCTCGTAAGTTTTGAAATCCATTAATTGTTTCTTGAACTAAATTTAAACCTTTTAGATAATTCATATTTGGAGATTGCAGATAATTAGATACGGTTGCAACTAGATTTAAAATGTTTATAAAAATAAGCAGCAATGCAATATATTGTTTATAAATATGTAAAAGTTAATCTTTTGCTTCACATCTTCTATCCCTTTTTACATCAGTATTAGAAATAAGATTGTTTAATGTTACAAAAATAGATTCAATTATTTCTAAAACCGTCTCGTATGCTCTGTACTGAACAGTCCACCACGTATCATATATCCTTTTTAATTTTCGAGTCTGTTTTGTGGGATATATTGGTTTTTGCGTGTTTAAAAATAGAGGATGAATTGTAGAATTTGACATATTTGCATTTATTTTTTCAAGAATAGAAAAAAAATTAGCTGACTCTTTCATATGTTTGCAACAATCAACAACAAGCAAATTTAATTTATGGTTAAAGCAATGAATATATGCTGCGTGCGGAACAATACTTTTAATATGTTTTTGCACGCCACCTAAATGACCACTCATAACAGCAGCCCCATCGTATTCTTGTGCTATACAGTTATTTAAAGAAATATTATTTTCCTCTAATACTGATTTTATATAATTTGCGAAACCAGCAGCAACTAGCATACCGTTTGCGCTTATAACCCCAAAAAGCCTCTCCTGAATTGCATTTTGATGCAAGTACAGAACTATAATCGTTATTTGTTCATTTTTACTTATGTCTTTTGTTTCGTCAGACATTATTGCAAAAAATTTTGATTCTTTTTCATCGTCTGAAATTTTTTTTACGTACAATGGAAGCCATAATAGAAGTTCATAAATTTTGAATATCATTGAATATCAATGATGTAGGAATTTAGCATTCAGTGAACTATCCTTTAATATATTTTGCACAATGGTATCGTGATTATTTATCAATAACATTAATTCTCTTAAATTACCTTTATCTAAACTAAAAACATTTTCATCTTGACCACGTCGAGTAATATCTTGCGTAAATGTAAATAATAAACACTCACATCACTTCACAAAAATGCTTACTTGATTAACACCGTGAAAAAATCAGCAGTATAAACAAAAAGGCTGACGTGTCTGTAACTAAGCTTTCTTATACGCATTTTAATAAGTTCGTTAGAATTAAAAAAATTTCTATCCAAAATGCGTATACGAAATTATTTTAGCGTATACGAAAGTATATTAACACACTTATGCACAGATATCTTATATTATATTTAAGGGGACATTACAAGTTGCAACTTTGAAATAATCGATTTTTTTAATTTACATTCATGTAGAATCAGTGGCCGAAAGGCCTACGCGATCCGGAAAGTTTTACGGCCCCTACGGCCACTTATACACAGGTACCTCTCGAGCGCTCGGCGCAGCGCCGGTTCCGCAGGGTTATTATGTTTCATTTTTAAAGGCCATTTTGAAATTTTAAATTTTGATAAACATAACAAAAATATCGTCCGCCAAATATATCCGCAATTGTATACCAATCAGCAGGAATACACGAATCATTCAATATAAGATCTGATTTCTTATCGAGATAAAGCGGAAGGTGTCGAACGTGTATGAGTTTTGTTAGTCGTGGCATAGCGTATGACATCTATATTGTAACCACCTTTAGTGCGGAGGTAGCATTACAATATTAAGCACTGCATTACGTTATACGTCAATGTATACTTGTCTGTGGATCAGCGACAGACATGCCCTGGCGAGTAGATCAACTACGGAGGTCAAGTATATAGACATAACCTCTACTAGTAGACGTGAAAAATATTGAATGTAATATTGAATATATATATATATATATATATATATATATATATATATATATATATAAAAATATATATATATATATATATATATATATATATATATATATATATATATATATATACATATATGTATATATATATATATATATATATATATATATATATATATATATATATATGTGTGTGTGTGTGTGTAGTGAATTTATTTAAATTCATTAGGTAAACACAGGCGGCTGTCAAAACAGTTGACAGTCGCAATTGAATGCGCAAGGTCAGGATACTGCACAACAGCTCTCACGCATATCAAGAAACACTTTCCGTCAACCGTAAGGTCGGAAAGAATCAACAAACACTACACCTTTCCGTCAACTGATAAGGTCGGAAAGAAACACCAGCATTACACTTTTGTATATTCCACTATCAACATAACATTTTGTATATAACGCAACCAGCATTACACCTTTGTATGTTACATTATCAACATAACATTTTGTATATACCGCAACCAGTATTACACCTTTGTATATACTACAAGTAACATTCACATTCATTGTATATAAAACATCATCTCATCTCATATAAAAAATCAACATGCCTTTGACAAACAAAATGCATCTCATCCAGAAACATGAGAGCTTCAAAAAGGCAACGTCAAATGTACAGAAATGAGATCAATTTAGAGAAAAACTTCCTCCAGAAATTGTCTGGAGATATTTCACATCTACCAACTTTACCAGAACCACCATTACCAAAAGCCAATCCATCTCTGCCTTCATCATCCAAGATAATTCCATACCAATTAATACCTATAGAAGTTCCCCGTCCAAGATACCGAACTGTAAACAGAAGCCGCATCCATCCTTCAGAACCTCGACTCTGTATTATTAGAAAATATTATATCGAAAATCCTGTAAATTTATTTAACACCGAGTGCGAATATATGTATACTATATATTTTTTTCTTTCTTTTATTTATTATTGATATATCTGACATCACGAAAACAACACATAACCAAATTGGTGACCACGACGTAATCGGCCAAGACCGACGTGATCGGCCAAGACCGACGTGATCAGTAAGACAAATAATAATTAAATCAAAATGACGGATTCCAACGGAACAGGAGATACATTCCGGGTGGAGAGAGTACAGATGAAGGTACCTCCATTTTGGAATCCAGAAATCTCGTTCATGCAATTGGAACACAATTTTACACTTAGCGGAATCACAAAGGATGACACTATGCTTAGTCATGTGGTCGCTAACTTGGATGCTAAAATTATCTCAGAAGTACGAGATATAATTGTCAAACCTCCGCTCATTAATAAGTATGCAAAAATTAAACAGGAGTTGATACATCGTCTGTGTGTCAGCCCCGAGAAGAAAATCCGTCAAATTGTAGAGCATGAAGATCTAGGTGATCGTAAACCATCACAATTTTTGAGGTATTTACAAAACCTAGCTGTAACCACGGTCTGTGATACACTACTCAGATCTATTTGGTTGAAGAGTCTACCGCCAACGACACAGGCCATTTTAGCTACTCAACGTGAGGACACTATCGAAAAACTAGCGAGGACCGCTGACATAACCACGGAAACTAGTTTAAAAAATAGTTCCGGTAATTAAATTGGTGAGGTCAACGCAACGACACACAAAACCTCAAAGTGAAAAAAAGAAGTAGAAGAGGTCCAACAGAGCATTACAAACCTGACCGCTGAGTTAATATTACAAAAAAGCGCTTTTTCTAATAACTCATGTCGATACCAACCTCAAACAACCATACAACGTCGTCTACAATCATAGAATGGCCAGGATCAGTCCGACGTATGCTAGTACCACCACCGCTTTGGTAAAAATGCCAGAAAATGTCAAGCCCCTTGCAAATTTAAGAAGAGGTCGGAAAAACTTAAACAAGGATCAGTAATGGCGGCATATGATCCCAATGTAAAACTACGCTACCTTTTCATGTTTGACAAAAACACTTGACTAAATCCAGGTCCAGCGATATCTATCGAAACAATGGTACAACTGGGGATAGCACGACCATCAAAAAGTTAATGGCCATCACCGCTACATCTAGTGAGTAAAAAGAATGACGGTTGGAGACTATCGTGCATTAAATGATAGGATAATCCCAGAAAAATATCCGGTTCCGCATATTCAAGACTTTTCACACCAACTACACGGAAAACAAATATTTTCATCGATAAAAATCACCTTTTTGATTATTTGAATTTTCGTTCATGACTTTTGGACTCAGGAACGCAGCACAAACATTCCAGAAATTCATGGATGAAGTTACCAGAGGCTTACAATTTTGTTACGTTTACATTGATGATAAGTTAATCGCATCGCATTCCGACAAAGAACATTGTGAATATTTACACCAGTTGTTCACCAGATTGAAAACGTATGGAATTCTTATCAACCCAACCAAAACTGTATTTGGAGTTAAAGAAACAAATTTCTTGGGCTACTCCGTTTCAAGCGAAGGTTTCGAACCACTACCAGGGAAAATACAGACGATTCAAGCATTCCTACAACCACAGACAGTTTTAGGAATGGTTATCTACTACCGCAGTTTCATTCCTGTTTTTTATTTTAATAATATGAAAATACAATATGTTGTGGATTACAATAATAAGAAAATACAATCAAGATAATTGCGGAACTCGCTTGACACTATTACATATTAAAAACAAAAGTCTACCAACTACTAACACAAAAATAGAGAGACATGGCAATCTGAGATCAGCCAATTGTATTTCTCAACAATTCCAAAACTCGCGCAAACACAAGTACCTGTCAACGAAATGATAAGGGGCAAACCGAAGAAGTGCGCTAAATTGATCTGGACAATAGAAGTTAACTATGCTTTCATCAAGATAAAAGATCAAATGGCCAACGCAACCTTGTTGAGCTACTCAAATCCATCAAGTGAAATTTTAATTTTCACTGATGCTTCAGATTCAGCAATAGGCGGAGTTATCCAATAAAAAGCAAAAGACAAACAAAAATGGCAACCAATAGCATTTTTTTCGCGATAGTTAAGCCCATCAGAACAAAAATACTCTGCAAACGATAGAGAACTCCTAGCTATATACTCAACAATCACACATTTCCAACATCTCGTAGAAGGCCGAGATTTTGCAATACATACGGATCAAATTCCAATTACGTATGTATTTAAACAAAACCTAGACAACTGTTCTCCAAGACAATTTAGACACCTGGATTATATTGGTCAATTTTCAACAAATATCCAACACATTGCAGATACAGATAATATGGTTGCAGATACTCTCTCTCGAATGAAAGAAATATCTGCAAGCATAAATTACATTGAATAAGCGCACGATCAAACAAACGATGCAGACTTGATTCAGCTATTGGCAGATAAAAATGCCATCATTAAATTAAAAGGCATACTGATACCTAACGGAAATTCAACTCTGTAATGCGACATAACAACCAATATGGCACGCCTATAAATAACGCCGTCTTTCCGCAAGGTAGCATTTAACAGCCAGCACAGCCTAGCATAACCAGGATTCTTAGCGACAATTCACTTGGTTAAACAAAAACTCTACTGACCAGGAATCGAGAGAGATTGTCGCGAATGGACTCTGCAATGCATAAACTGCCAAAAAAGCAAAATCACCAAGCATACAACCACTCCTATAGGAAATTTCAAAAATCCATCAAAACGATTCGAGCACGTTCACATTGACATAGTAGGACCTCTACCATTCTCAGAAGATCAACGTTACCTGCTTATTTGCGTAGATCGCTACACCTGATGGCCTGAAGTAATTCCGATACCGAACATAGAGGCCGAAACGATTTCAAAACCTTTCTTCTCACTATGGGTAGCCAGATTCGGAATTTCACTCCGAGTAACAACGGATCAGGGCAGAAAATTCGAATCTCGACTTTTCAAACGATTAGAAGAAATGCATAGTTTTACACGCTTCCGAACCACAGCATACAACCCGGCAGCCAACGGGCTAGTAGAACGGTTTCACAGGTAACGAAAATCAGGACTTAAGTGTCATGGGACAAAAAAATGGACCAACACCATCCCGATAGTTCTACTAAGAATAAGAAACGCATGGAAAGATGATCTCAAAACCACATGAACCGATCTCACCTATGGAGAACCATTGCGACTCTCTGGTGAATTCTTGACGGAAAACAAACAACTAACCACATGTGAACCAATTAAATTCGTCACACAACACTTCCAAAAACTCTAACCAACATCAGCTACACGACATGGAAGTCACAAAACATTTGTATCCAACGATTTAAAAACACAGGTTTTTGTACGATATGATGGAGTAAAAACGCCATTGAAACGACCTTACGAAGGCCCATTTCATGTAATTAAAAGAAAAGACAAGCATTGCGTCATTAAGAAGTACGAGCAACACACAACCGTTTCCATTAATCGCTTGAAGCCGGCATAATCAAACAATGAAACAACGGCATTACCAGCTTAGCCCATGGAACGGAGCACACAAGAACCCTTAACATCAGCTACAACACCAACCAAAACAACAAGATGTAGAAGAACAGTCCGTTTCCCGAATCGTTATGGAACGTGATGGAGTTCTCGACCGCCAGCAAAAGGATGTGTAGTGAATTTATTAAATAAATTAACAAATAACACAGGCGGCTGTCAAGGCAATTGACAGTCGCAAAATAATGCACTAGATAACGCGCAGCCCCCACTCCACCACAACAGGCACGACTGCACCAGTATATAAGCCGGTGCGCCATCGCTCTTGTCGGTGCCGGTGGACTGGTTAGTTGGTAGCTTGCTCGTCGCGAGATAAGTAAGTTAAGCGACGCGCTGTGCTGTTAGAACTTGGATGGGTGACCGTCCTAGTGGAGCAGCCCGCCGGTAGGTTCACCAGTGGCGACACTAGTGAGCGGTAGGTTTCCCCGGGTACTCCGGTTTCCCTTGTCCTAGGTACACCAACCATACTGACGCTCGGCCCTGAATCGAAACGTCACGTGTAAACCTCGTAGTTTACGTCATGTGACTAGTAGAAACAGGGGCCAATAGCAGCTACAATAGGCACTAGCGCCTGTGGCAAACACAGAAACACAAATACAACACTTCGGATAGGTACACTGCACTACACTGACATATATACTCTGAAGAGGCCCCAGTGGCCTATAACAGAGCACAACGATACGAACGAACGCTCTTATCGAGTGACCGTCCTAGTGAAGCAGCCGGTAGGGTTTCTAATGGCGACACTGGTGAGAGACAGGTTTTCCCCGGGTACTCCGGTTTCCCCTGTCCTAGGTACACCAACCATACTGACGCTCGGCCCTGAATCAAATCTTCACCTCTCGTGTAAACCTCGAAGTTTACGTCATGTGACTAGTAGAACTAGGGGCCAATAGCAGCTACAATAGGCAGAGCTAGTTGCAGCATTAGCGCCTGTGGCAAACAAAGAAACACAAATACAACACTTCGGATAGGTACACTGCACTACACTGACATAACTCTGAAGAGGCCCCAATAGCCTATAACAGAGCACTACGATAAATAGGATAGCTCTTATCGAGAGTCTGTTACACTTCTGTAAGCCGATAAGGCCAGACCTTGCACGACAACTCTCAGGTATACACATACAGCATTCATCACATACTTCCGTTAGCCGACAAGGCCGGAGTGTATCAACAAGCACTACACATTTTTCGTTAGCCGACAAGGCCGAAGTGTACACAACAAACAGTATTTGTAATACAAAATATACTGCAACCGACATTACATCTCTGTATATGTAACACACAGTATTTTTAATACAAAAACGCTGCAACCAAAATTCCGTCTCCGTATATACCATCTCACACCATTTATCATCAACATGGCTTTGGAAAACAAAACACTTTTAATACAGAACTATGTAGGCTTCAAGAAAACAACGAAAGACGTTTCTGAGTAAACTACATCAAGAAAAGAACTTCTTCAGAACATTTACCAGGCCTATTACACCAATACCTCCATCACTCGAGAAACCAGTTCCAAAATCAAGTCCACAGTTTCCTTCAACCATCAAGAATCCTACCGTCCACCTATCATACCAGCTCATAACAATAGACATACCCCGTCATCGATATCAAGCCGTAAATAGAAGCCGTATTCTTCCGTCAGACCCAAGATTAAAAATTATTACCAAATTCCTTTCCAAACCTGCCAACAAATTTAATATTGCATGTGAATATATGTATATAATATATTTCTTGAGTTTTATTTATAGTTTACTGATCTGACATAACATAACTACACATATATTCTATTTTATTTTGTGCGGATCGACTACTATAGTCATTAGCGCCTGTACAGGTTAAAATGAAAAATAGTTTATGCAAAAGATAACCGGATTTTAATTAACAAGAGAAAGCAAAAAGAAAAAAAAGTTAAATAAATGAATAATAACAAACAAAGATTATAAAAATGAATCAATCGAGAAAAAAATATCAGTTTTAACTTAAGGGGATATTACAGGTTGCAACTTTGAAAAAATTGTTTTCAAAGCTACATCCATTTAGAATCAGTGGCCGAAAGGTTTATGTGATCCGGAAAGTTTATGGCCCCTATGGTCACTTACACACAGGTACCTCCCGAGCGCTCAGTGGAGCGCCGGTTCCGCAGGGTTATTATTTTTTCATTTTTGGGGGGCGATATCGATCTCTTATTTTGCAAATTATTATGATTTCAACCCCAATTTATAAATTATAAGTCCGCAACACGCTATTTCACGAGAATCGGGATATGCTTTTTTTGTCATCATCCGCCATATTGGATCTGTGGACTCACATTATTGCAATTTGATGACAAAATCGAGTTAAGATAGTGTCACAACAAATAATGGAATTTTTTCGTTCACATTGGCCGCACGGGAAAAATATTATTGCAGTCGGAACCATTGCGAAAATTTTAAACGCGTTTTTCTCGAAACCACTTTTTTTTACTCTGTCGTGGATTACGGTCAAACGACTCGACCAATTGACTTGAAACGATTTGAGCTACAAACTAGACAAAATAAACTGGATCCTGAATCTATTTTCATTTCATTATTTTTAAATTTTACTACATTATATCAAGTTTTAAGCTCGATTTATTAAATTGCACAACTGATGAACTTTGCACCGAGCTTGAAGCACAAGGAGTTTCTGAGGTCAGACGGATTACTCACAAGATCAATTGCATAGTGGAAGACTCTGTGTCCATTATTGTTTCTTTTTCGTTGCATAAGTTGCCAGCCAATATCCGGGTATCAATGTATTGATTGCCTGTCAGGCCTTACATTCCCAACTTGATGTGATACTTTAATTGCCAAAAGTTCCGTCATTTTTCAAAAACATGCAAGGATAAAATTTTTTGTATATGTGGAAAAGCACCCCACGAAGAACAGCGTTGTACCGATCCGGTAAAGTGCGTGAATTGTGGTTAAGGGTATCTCGGCTTGTCCAAAGACGGTTCAAAATTTAAAAAAGAGTATGCTCTCATGAAGTACAAGACTCTAAACAACTGTAGTTTTCCTGAAGCTAGAACTTTTGTAGGTCAGAACTCTGCAGTTCCGACACAGCTTTGCCAAGGTTGCTGCAGCTACGCCTGCTACTTCTGCTGAATCTGTTAACGACATTGCTGCTCTTCATTTATCTGAAATTAAAAAAATGATTATGGAGGCGATCTCCACTAATATGGGTGCCATCATTAGCGCCGCTCTTTCTAATACCTGTACAACAACCAGTAACACTGCAAAATCGTCTTCTCCTGTCGTGCCACTGCCTTTTTGGTCAACAATTATGTCACGTTTTTCAACAATAGCTCAGCCACGTTCATAAACTTGAGATCAAGAAGTCTTTCCTCAATCGACTTATCTATTACTACTTCTTCTCTAGCTGCCCAACTTCAGTGGAAGGTAGTTGACGATGCCCATTACAGTGACCATTTTCACCAACAACCTTTTGCTTCCTAAACCGTTACCAAATTTAAATGCCGAGCTGCAACATCTTAACGATGCTATTCTGTATTCCGCTTTGTTATCCATTCCGAAATCTACTGGTCGTCTCAGAAAGAAAGCTGTTCCCAGGTGGAATGAGCACGTTATTTCTGCAATACGATCTAAGAAGCGCGCACTAAAAGTGTACCGGAGAAATCCGATACTTCTGAACCAAATTTCTTTCAAAACAGCCCGTTCACAATCCAGGCGTATAATTCTTTAGTCTTAACCTGAGTCTTGCCGCGGATTTGTTTCTTCTATATATACCGATATTGACCAAACTTTGCTTTGGAAGAAGATCAGATATATGAACGGTTACATAACAAATTCTCATATTTCAATGCTCCAGGTCAATGGTCAGATACACACTATCAGAGATGAGATTTGTGATATTCTAGCGAACCAGTTTGAGTCCGTTAGTAATTCTGATAATAACTCGCTCCATTTTCTACGCGCAAAGGCGGCTGAAGAGGTTCCTCTAAACTTCGGGTCTTATAATTCTGAGAGTTATAATTCAATATTCTTTCTTGCAGAATTTGAATTTGCGCTGAATCACACAGCCCACACATCTGTTGGGTATGATAATATGGCTTACGCAATGTATCGTCATTTACGCACCAAGATTAAACATAGATTAAAGGGATTCTTCAATCGGCTTTGGATTGACAATTTCTTTCCTGACATCTGGCATGAAACGATAATTGTGCCGATACACAAAATGGGCAAATATGTATCCTCTGCATCAAGCTACCGTCCAATATCTTTGACATGTCATCTGTCAAAGGTATATGAACGCATGATCAATTTTCGACTCAGCTGGTTCCTAGAATCTCAAAATCTCATCAACCAGCATCAATACGGATCTCGCCAGCACAGATCCACTACCGACCTGCATGTGAATATGACAAGCGCTATACAAATTAGTATCTTAAAACGCAACCATCTGGTTGCAGTGTATTTTGATCTAGAGGAAGCGTTTGACATGACCTGGACATACGGAATTCTACGTAAGCTGCGCAATTGTCTACGAGGCCATTTGTCTCAATTCGTAGAAAACTTTCTCTTGAACCGTTCTCTTAGAGTTCGCGTGGCAGAAACATTCTCTTCTTCACGACCGTTGCAAAACGGAATTCCCCAAGGCTCTTCCATTAGTAACAGTATTCTTGATTGCAATCAATGACATTGTTTCCAACCTTCCGCATACAGTTGATTCTTGTTTCTATGTAGACGACCTCACGATGTTCACTTCATCCCAATCTTTCGCTCTCTGTCAGGAGAGATTACAACAGGCTATTGACCTAGTTCCTTCGGCTGCATCCAACCGCGGTTTTCGATTCTTTGCGGAGAAAACCAGTGCTCTTGACTCCTGTCGACTACGTAAAGTACACAATTGTCCTATTGTGACACTCTATGACAGACCAGTGCGTACAGTGAATGAGGTGAAGTTCTTGGGCATAACTTTCGACCGGCGTCTATTTTGGCTAAAACAAATCAATACTGTCTCTGCGCAGTGCCGAAAGTCATTGAGTGCAATCAAATGCATTGCCTCCACAAAATGGGAAGCTGTCCAGGGTAGACTTCGGTGCTATCACTGTGTATACTGCCAGTGCTCATCACTTGAAAAAGCTAGATAGCGTGCACAATTCTGGCATTCGAACAGGCACCGGTGCGTTCAGGACTGCACTTCACATAAGGTACATCAAACTTCGTTTACGTTATTTCTGCAAAGTTCTCACGCTCACGTAGCACATAAATTATTCTATCTTTGCTAATAATGGCGAATTAGACCAACTGTACAGAAACAGTGAAACTTTGCTCTACCCTCTCGTACTTTAACTCCCAAGGTTGTTAAACACTATCATTAACAACCAAGGGCCAGTTTTAAACCGAATTTATGCTGAAGTACCTCCATGGGTTTTCCTCCATATTAAAATGAACTAAGTGCTTACCAGCTTACCAAAAGACTCCACTCCAACTGCCATGTACTTGATTGAATTATTCATTCAATTGCAACAGAACACCGACTTTCAACACACATATACAGATGGCTCCAAGACTGACTCCGGTACTGGCTGCGCTTATCTGACCGACGGCGAATCCCAGTCAAACATACTGTCACCCATGTGCTCAGTTGTCACTGCCGAGTTATATGGTATGCGCTACTCTTTTCGACACTCCCGTCAATCTAACGTTGAGCATCGTCACCTGCTCATCTGCACCGATTCCCTGAGTTCCATCTTGGGCATCGGTAGCATATTCTCTACAGATCCAACCGCTTTGGACATTTGCAGAGAAATCGATAGATTACGGGAGTTAGACAGAGATGACGTCGTTCTAATGTGGATACCCGAACATGTTGGGATATCCGGTAATCACTGTGCCGACCGAGCCGCTTTTGGAGCAGCCATCGGCAATTACGTTTTCCGTAATCCCTTGTGCGCCGATGATGTGGTGAGGTCTGTGGCTGTGCATTGTCTAAAGTTATGGCAGGAGAAGTGGAACTCTTCTACGAGTAAATTTCGACGTGTAAAGGTGTCAGTAGAGCGGTGGATAGCACTATTACACCTAACAAGGTGTGAGCAAGTGATCATCATTCGTCTGAGAATAGGCCATATTAGTCTCATACACTTGTTACATACACCTGTTAGTAGGAGAACAACCACCATAATGTTTTAAGCAATATTGGAACAAGCATTGGTAAAGTGCTCTCATTTCTCCGAGTAACTGATTTATTTCCGCAGGTCTGAAAGGGTACTCTTCTTTTTTTTTCGTTTCATCAATGTTAATATTTCAATTATCATATCTTTTCTTCACACTATGTATCGGTCGGAGCTGTGGTTTTTGTGGTTTCTATAAAAGACCTCAGTTCTTGACTGGTGTCTGCACATTCCAGCTCTGCAATGTTCTTTCACATATGTGAAAGTATAACATTTTCCTTTACGCTTTATTTAAATTAAAACTGATATTTTCATAGTCTCTTCACAGAGTATATTTTTATATAATTCAACCTTACCTACATTTTATTTTTTACTTTATAATTTCTCAATTGGTTCATATTTATAAGCTTTGTTAGTTATTTTTTTCTTTTTTAGATTATTTTTCACTTTCATCTCTACAAGCGGTAATGGCCATAGTAGTCTATCTGCAATTTAAATATAGTAAAATAAAAACAAGCACTTATTCCACCGTATTGTTTCAGTGCTTGGTAAGTTCTTTTAATATATCCAAGTATTATCGAAGTGGCCTTAGCCTAGAGGTCGTCCATTTTCATTCTTACTCTATTTGGCAGGAACCCAAGTGTCAAGGAGAAAATTTGACAACTCCAGTCATCCTTTTACACTGGGAAAGACAAACAGTGGAATACGTGGTTGTATGAGCAATGCGATATTGTTAAAAATGTTGCGCGTAGAATAGGTGATGAATGAATAGAAGGTTCACAGGGATTTAAGTAGGTGCAATTAATGGTGTGAAAATTCGTGGCAATCCTCGGAAGATATGGATAAATGTTATTGAGAATAGCTTGCAAGAAAGAAAAGTTGTGAGCATGCGGAATGCAAGAGTGTGTATGAAAACTGTTAATGTTGTGAATGCAGTGAGTAATGATTTAGATCAATGGCGTAAGATTGGTAAGATGTGAAAGATTCTAAAGGGTTTCCTGCCACATTCGATGGGCATATGCATGATGTATTTAAGTATGTATTGTTTTTTTTAGATGAACAAGCAATCTTATTCCTTAACATATCCAGAATATTTCAAGATAGCGTATATTAAGAAAACAACTGTGAGTCATATTCAGCCGAAAATTTTTAAACAATGGATAATTTCCAATTATCACTTAATTATTAGCTACTGCTACATAAAACTATTCTTCATTTGATTTGGTCTTAAATTATTTAGCCATGAGCCTCTGACAACAAATATTTAATCAAGATTCTTCACCAATTCTAATTTAATACACAAGAACAAATGCAAATACTCCCTCGTACATCACCACTGAATACATTAATATAATCTTTATGTGTGTTTCTATGACGAGCTCAAAAATAACAATAACTCTATTAAAAAACACATGAAATTCATCTGAACCGTCTAGGTACAAAATTTATGGCAAATATAGGTCTAACTAAAACATTTCTATGGACTAGTAAAAAACTACATTCATTTATATTACTGTTGCCTTTAGGTAGCTATTTTATCATGCAAAGTAAAGGTTAAAATAATTATCATTTTATCAGAGAGGTAGTTGGTAAACGTTATATCTACTTGATTCAATAGAGAATAATTATAACGTTGTACGGCTACACAAAACGTAATAATGTACTGTCATACCCGCTTCATGATATAGCGATTACAATTTTAGAGAATTTTCTTGATTTCACATCTACTCTGATTAATATCATTAAATCTAAAGGTAATTTAATGTATTTCAGGATGCGCGCAAGCTCTAGATTTAGAACGCGACCTGTTTATGGCCGTGTATCTTTCCGAGTTCAAGACTTAGCGGTCCGTAACAAAGCCTTTGAAGATTTTACACGGTTATATGGTACGACTCACCGGGGAAAAGAAATCCCTCAAAGACACTTTCGCCTTGGCGGGGGTGGTTCTCATGCTCCTCACATGACAATGACACCACAAAGTGGCAGTTTTCAACATCTAAAGGTGAGTTTTAAATATATTTTATTTAGTAAAACTTGCATCATATTTAAGAATATATATATAATTTTTTGTTCTAATAAATACTTACATTTTTTAATGATTGAGAATCATCTAATTTAGATTTCGATAAGCAATTATGATTCTGAAAACATTTTCAAATAAAGCTTGAATGCTTGATAAAACACTTGGCTTATAATTTCACAAAATATATTTTGGAAATTACAAACCAAATGTTTTATTTTATTATCATGTATAACAATTTTCAGTTAGTAAGAGCTTCAACAATTCAAAAATTAGCTTGATTGCTTTTAACATTTATAAAATAAATATGCTAGCTTGAGAGGATGATGTTGCGATTGTATAGCTAGTCAGATAATGGATGTCTAACTGTAAATTACCATTTATTGTTAGTTAGATTTTGCTCAATTTTTTTTTGAAAAATGGTACGTAATAAATAATTTAAAACATCAACTAACAAACAATGCGAAACAAGATCCGCAAAATGCCAACAAACGAGTTCTAATATAAAAATTAGGAATTAATACATACTTTAATTAGAATTTGTTGCATGTAGTAGCACCATTATGTTTCATCATTTACTAGTCAAACAATTATTATTATTTGATTCCAAAAACGAATAATTCATTTTATGATTAAGCCGTATTTCTAATTTTCTATTATTTACTTGCTTGAAATGTGCTACCGAAAAATAATACTTTATAAGCAAAATAAGGTATGTATATTTTTTTTATCTTCAAAATAGTGTAAGGTGCACTAGGTCAAATAGAAACCAAATGTCTTTTTAGAAGTACAAACTAGCATATGCGGTACTAGTTTAGAATGAAATAAAAGCAGATGGTATGAATGCTTGGCTTTGCAAAAATTATTTCAGATAGTCATTATCTGCTATCTATAGGGAATTGTTAAAATCAGGACGGTATTATCTTCTCCAAATTGGTCCAAATTGACTTACAAAGAGCTTGCTTACAATTGTTAGAAACAGAAGTATCGATATCAACGAGTAGAATGGACGTTCTACCTACGAATACAAACTGTAGAATAGGTACATATGCTGTCATGCGGCATGGCTGTCGCTGAACTTTCTTATACGCATTTCGGTTAGATCGTAAGAATTTTATAAAACTTAGAGATTTTTTGAAATTCTTTAAATTCTAACGATCTAACCAAAATGCGTATAAGAAAGTTCAGTATCACACATGCCAGATTTTTATTATTATCAAGTGACTTTTCGACAATCATACGAAGTGAAAACAGTTGATTTCCAAATTATAATACTTTCATACAACTTGTTTACAACGTTCAATAAACTAAAGACCATTAAGATCATTACTGTAGTTTGAATTGCCTTTCTTATTGAATAGTGGAACAATCACAGCACAATTCCAATGATTCAGAACCATTTTAAAAGAAAACAATAATAAACTCGCTCAAATCATTTTCCTGTTCTTACTAAAATCATACAACAATTTCTCATTCATTGCCTACTCCATGTCCATCTTGCTTTCATTTACAATCCTTTTCGTTTCTTTTTTTGTCAATTTCTATCTTGCCAGGAACGTAACATGAGCAACGCCCGGAATATCTTTGGCATTCAAATAACATATGTAGGCTTCACTCTTTCTACGAACAGCCTCTTTAAAATGTTCATTCCACTTACCATTCTTGATTCGTGCAACTATCTAACTAACATACTTCAGACCTTGCAACTGCTGAAGTAAAGAAGACAATAATATCAAAAACTAATTACTATCAATATTTGGTGAGCGATTCCATTCTATCCCTATAGAACACATTTGATTATTATTTAAGCAGCATATAAATAAAGAATGCATTGAAATTTAAACTAAATAAGTATTATTATTATTAAGTAAATAATAATATAATATACTGGGTAAGTTCACATAAATCATGTGAATTAATATCAGGACACGTCAACTGAAAATCCCCATTCAGCATAGAAATAAATTGATAATTATATTCTATGTCACAAAGTTAAAATAAAATAATTTAATTAAATTTTAAATACAGATGTTCAACAAAGCGAACTAAAAATAAATGATAAACTAAATAAAACTCAACAAGACCTACCACACGTTTCCGAATAAGTTTACGTAAATATAGGATATATAACAAAAAACTTACACAATAAACAATAACTATAAAACGGGGACACTACATAAGTAACATCACGCCTAATCCCATCAAATGGGGCGGCAGAAAAACCTTTACATTCTTTACATTTTTACATACTTTCACATCTTTACAATCTTTCGCCATTCATATCTATCCTTATACACTTGTTTTGTGTCATTCAAACTGATTAAGTTATGTATTCCAGTTGCTCGCAACTTTTCTTTCACGCAGATCATTTTTAATCATGTTTATCGATTTACTCCTCGCATTCTCACATTATTCATCTCTCCCACATAAATCTTTTTTGTTAATCTTTCCTTTGACATTCTTTCGATATGGCCGCACCATCTTATTTGAAACAAAAAAAATATTTATAATAATAACAAGACACGGAAATACTAAGAAAGAAATTCAAATATCCAACATAAAATACCCAGAAAAAAAATCTATCAATTTGTCATTATTTCAAATTTTTTGTTATCGCAGTCGAACAAGAAGAGTAAATCAAAAACATTACAGAAAATCAAGGCATCTTACATATAAATTTGGGTACTGATAAAATAGAAAATGCAAGATAACATGCATTTACTAATTAAACTTTTAACGAATATATGATATAAATATCCCGTACGAAAACTAAGTACATCCAGTAACATCATATACAATAATGAATTAACCGAACATTAACAAATAATTCTATTCATGCAACTACCCATAGATCAAAATTAAATAATACAAAATATCTTTCGTGTAGTTGCAGAACGAAAAGATCGAAAGATTAGAAAAATATTCAAATATGTTACAAGTGATTTAGACAGAGAATATGGCGAACGAAGCAATATAGTTACATGGCATTTATAACTAAACGAACATCATTTACATATTCGATTAAAATTTGCATTCTATTATCAAAGGTACCCAACCTTGCAGTGAAATAAGAGACGACTTGTAACGAACAAGGATCTATTATACATACCATAATTAACAATATGGTCGTGAAGATGCGTGTGCGATCACTGTAAAAATGCGAGTCGTGCTAGCTTCCCTAACGGCTGATTGATTTATCCAGAGAGTAGGGGGAAATGGATCTTAATGTTATATACCTCCAACAAAGTTTTACTTCATGGTTTAGTTTACGCATAAACCACGGAGGGCCTGTTTTTTTTTTAGGTAGACAAGGATAGGTATACTTTTACTTTCCGTGTTCCCACGAAAAGGAAAAGTATCAAAGATACCTCTAAATAAAAAACATTATTCAAACAATACAAATATTTTTACTAATTCAGTAAATTAAATTTTACATAACATACACATATTTATATACTAATAATATAAGAAATATATTTTTATTATTAAATATTAATAATATTCGGCTTTTATTTGGTCCATCACTCGAATATGAATAGTTTTTATAATGATTAAATTAATATTAATTCGGAAAAACTACCATTCATTATAGTTCTAAGTGAATTGAAAACAGATATTTGAACTGAATCTTGACATTATAAGAACAATTAGTTACTCCAAGAGCACCAAATGACCCATGACTTTTCACTTGTATACAAAATAAAATAGAAATTACTTAAAAATGAATACTCTGCATATTTATAATATATCATTCATATAGAAATCTCCAAGCAATAAAGTGATACACTCCTGATAAATTACATCCGCATAAGTGGTTCCATAAACATGTGCAGGTAGGATAGAACGCAACCGCGGATTGTTGAATTTTTCCAACTATATATGGACAAGTGCTCTGACTTTCGAAAAACTTGCAAGCCGTTCTTCTCTATCAAAGCGAACAGGAACACAACTGTATTGTTTTAAAAGGGCATACTACGAACAAATTATTAAAGACTTCATTTCAATGTTTTACTATTTATTTGTGATTTAATACTTACATGCCAAAAAAAGAGATTTCTCAAAAGTAACAACCTCACAATGCCAATTCAAAACGATTAAAAACACACACGTTAGATAGGTATATAAGTTAATAAAAAACGAATGACAGTTCATTTATCTATTATGCAATGCAAAATGGATTCCGATATACATACTAAAAAAGAAATAAATAATTTTTTTTAAATATCCAGTATAAAATCATCTGAAATTTAATTTGATTAGATAAATAGCAAGCAAATATATTAAATATATTTAACATTTAATCCTTTCAAATTTTTACTATTTTATCGGATACCACGACATCTTGTAGTTAGTGCGTCATTTAGAAAATTTAAAGATTACTGCCATAAACTCTCTCCATTGGTGGCTATGTTTCTTCTAACTCCCCCTACTCTCCGAGTATACCTATTCGAAGTGTTGTATTTGTGTTTCTGTGTTTGCCACAGGCGCTAGTGCTGCAACTAGCTGCCCATTGTAGCTGCTATTGGCCCCTGTTTCTACTTGTCACATGACGTAAGCTACGAGGTTTACACGAGAGTTGACGTTTCGATTCAGGGCCGAGCGTTAGTATGGTTGGTGTACCTGGACAGGGGAACCGGAGTACCCGGGGAAACATGCCGTTCACCAGTGTCGCCACTAGTGAACCCTACCGGCGGGCTGCTCCACTAGGACGGTCACCCATCCAAGCTCACAGAGCACAGTGCGTCGCTTAACTTACTTGTCTCGCGACAATGAAGCTACCAACAAACCAGTCCACTGGCTCCCGCTAACGGCTATTCGCAGAGGTTGTATCTTAATGTTCCATCGATATCTCTTACGTTTCCTCTTATGACAAAAACTGTACCTTCGATTGATGTCTTCCGTAATCCCAGGAAGTATGTGCACCGATTATGTTGATCTTGGACAATCTTTTGGTTAACTTTTCGGCTGATATTTCTTTTGACTTCAAGTGATCCAGAATGATTTTTCCCTATTTTCACAATCTAGCACACGGAATGGTGACGTATGTCAATATGACTCGTACGTGCTTGAAACGCCGGATTGGTAGCTCCGAAATTGTTGTTGTACAACTAAACGGAATCGCACCCCACCACTCCGAATTCTAGCAGATAACATTGTAGATGTACCGCCACTTAACTGCTTTAATCAAGCCATGTACAGGACTTCTGTTTTCTCCGCCACTTTTTTAAGACCCAATTAACTAAGTCGCAATTCAAGTGGAAAATGTGGCCCATGTACGAGCTTCTGGCATAGATGCAGATTCCCCAACCTGTCGATGAATCTATGCTATACTTATACAAAATTCCTAGATTCTGCGTTCTTGTCAAGTATCTGAGATTCCTCTTCACCGTACTTCAATAAGTATTGTTAAAATTGTCGTTCGCTTGATTCAACGAGCTGGTTGTGTGTACGATGTCAGGTCTTGTCAACACTTACTCCAGGTAAGGAGGTTTTTACCGTCTAAGTCGCACCAGTTTTCGTCTTTCGCCAGTTCAGTTCCAATGTCCAGGAGAGTTGGCACCGGATAAAAGTTTTTATCGGACGATTCTTCTTCGATTTTTCGTCTCCCATTTTATTCGGTTTCCGTTTTATACCTACGTATATTGAATTTTGCACCGAATTCTGACTAACCGTTTTTCCGCTTTGATCTGAATTTGAAGCGCTTCCATGTCAGATAATATTAGAATACGAATAATAGTTAAAAGTAATGGTTAAATTGAATTCTTACAAATTGCGTACCTTATAAATGATCAAATCAACTACTAAAATGTGTCCGAACTCTACTAGCTTCACGTATTATCTATCACACAAGAACTGGAAACTGTTACAATAATCCCCTATGTTTCCTAAAATCAAATGAAAATGAAATTTAGTCTCTTAATGATAGTATTAAAGACAAAGGATATCAATGCTTGGAACAATTCTACACCCATCACAATGAAAATTGTGATGAACAAATTTTACTAGAAGGATATTTGAGCCAAAATAAATATGATAACAGCCAGAAATATTTTATACAAGTCATACTGGATATCAATAAGTATTTAGAAGTTTGTCTCGATGGAAAAAAATCACCATGAAATGTAGACAAGGAACCGAAATAAAATAGCTAATCGGAATTTATTAAATATAAGTAAATAATAGCGAAGTTTACATTGAGCACCAAAAATTAACATATCAAACTAGAACTTAGAAAATCACAAGGTTACTAAAACTGCTGATAAAAATTAATTAATTTACAATGACACTGAAAGCATTGAAACAACATACATACATCACACCATGACTATACCGATCAAATAGGGTAGCTGAAAACCCTTAACTTAAATCCACATTATATTGAAATATTCAAATACATGCTCTTATATTCTGCTTCTTCATAATTTTTCTTTCAGGCGATACATTCTCAATTATATTTATTTTTAACCATATTTATTCCGAGAATGACCCCTCAGCTAAAGCATAATACTATATGTCAACTATTATAGGTGGTATAAAAAAATATTTAAATAATAAAAAAACTAATGCAAAATACCGTAATGGTAAATCAAGGAGCAATCCAGGTACTAATTCTGAGAACGGTGGAATTATATTATTATTCTTGTCAACTAATTACTGATTCAGCATCATTCTAACAATTTCATATTTTATATATTTTCATAAAAATATATAATACATTTTACATGTATTACCTAGAAAGCCAGATTGGAGTTTTACTTGCTGCATAATACATAAACTTTACTTCAAACGACAAAATTTTGTAGTTAATTTGAAGGACGATCTATGAGTACTGTATAAACTACAACAAAAAATGGTTGGTGCAATTTTCCGCTTCTTATAGAATTTAGCTTATTATACAATTTAGCATCCCACACTTGCAGCCATATATTCCAAGAAATCTCAATCTTTTTACTACTAATGCCGCTAAAAGAAGAAAGGCATATACTGTTATAGATATTTGTTGAAGCAGTCGCGAAATTACTACTGCGAAACTAAAATCCAAGTTTAATTAAACTTTCCATACGTGGTCTTATCGAACGCAACACAAGACGGTCGTAGAAACATTAAAAAAAGTTTATAGTTTGTATCATATATTCACTCTAATTTTAATATAAAAAGGTTCATATAACTATTGATACGCTCTAGAGCTAATTGTAAAGTAAAATATTATATGTTTATAAATTACTACAGGAATTAATACGGACTGAAAGGGCACGAGAACTTCAAGAACAGAGAATTGCTGAAGAAGTAGCTGCAAGAGCAGCTGTTTTCAAAGATATTTCGAACGGAAATCTAGAAAATCATCGTCAACAGTAAGTATTGGGTTACCAAACTTCGTACAGTAAATATTGTAAAATAATGTAAAGTGTTTGTGTGTGCCTGTTTGCGGGTGGCTGCAAATAATCCATTCCAATATGCACATGTTCAATCATTATGCAATACACGCCTAATTTATATTTAACATGTAGGGTAAGGTTGCTCAAGTCGTACCCCATAAGGGAAAAAGCATATAAAACCTAGGATTTATCAAATAAATAAAAATAAAATGTGTTGTTCACTACCTGCACTAATATTGTAGTTATTTTTTATAAAGAAAATAAAAAATCTATATTCTTTCAAGTAAAATAAACTAAATCTGTAAAAAGTTACATCGGTACGACTAAAGAAACTGGTTTCCTAAGTCGTATCACCTATAGCCTAAGTCGTACCTAAGGATTAAATTAAGCAACAAATGTAGGAAAATTTATTTTTTATTAATCAGTTTATTAGATACATAATCAAACATCACATATATATATTTTTTGTTCTTTTATCAACTCCAGCGCATAAATCGTGAGCACATCATTTTCATTTCCAGCAATTTATCATGATTCCTCTCGATCTACTCCACAAATAAAACAAAATCAATAACTTTTCTTCTTTTTAATTTTTAATACCATTCCTTTTAATTAATTACTGCAATTCTTTTATTTGTCGCATTTTTTACATTTTCATTACAGTACGATATAGGAATCTTATATGGGTACGACTTAAGACACGGCACAAGTTAACATTAAAAATATACATAATCAAATATTGAATAAAATCAATACAATCTCGTTTCGACCAAACGATTATCTATATTCTTCTGAATTTATATTTAATAAGAAACATAATTTTATCAATAATTAGCTTGCAATATTAACTTCCAAACATATGCAGAAAATAATAAAAAAATTGAAAAAAACTAACTTGATGCGAGGATTTATAACAAACCAGTTTTATAGCAGAAAATGACACTTAAAGCATTTGGTTGACTCAGATATATATTTCTTTTTGGTTGTATGCGCAGTTGTCTGCGCAGTTCGTTCAGAACTCGAGTGGTACGATTTAAGCACTGGAACGACTTGACCAACCTTACCCTATATCACACACGTTATTTAGTAATGAGCGGGTAGTAGTATGTAGTGCCATATATTTTTAGATCTTTGGTATTTACTTAAACAATTTGTTAACAGAAATTTGAGGAACAGCATGATGTATACATATGGGAAAGAGGACAATCCTCTGGATTTGCAAAGGAATGACATGGCAGCATCCCATGGCGTTTTATCGTTCCCTGACCTATTGGCACCGGCGGCCAGACCCAAACTTGGAGCCGCAAATTTAGTGGTGGTGCCAAAAGATGGATTTTTACAACATTTGCATACATCATCTATAGTTCCACATCGATCAATGTACAGTCAAATTCCATATAGTATAAATCCATCACAGTTTACTACCATCGAGCATATACCTGCTTACCAATAATAGTCCCAGTCTTTTCAATGATAGTAATGAACATGAATGTGCAAAACTGACAGCATCTGAAAAAGCGCCAATGGTAGAACGTATACATGCGTACAGTTTATATAATTCGAAGTTCCAAACATGCATAATAATAAACAGCAATGAACTGGCATGAATTATAAAAATGTTACTGTTGCTTGAAAATTTACTAAATTGAACCAAAATTATTTATTTATGTATATATATATATATATATATATATATATATATATATATATATATATATATATATATATATATATATATATATATAAATATATATATATATATATATATATATATATATATATATATATATATAAATATTTGGTAGAATATTAATATGAAGTTTTAGACTGGGTTTAATTTATGAATCCAATGGACTTCCGTTAAGGCAATTAACCTCCAAAATTCATGGCATTATATGATGAGGTAAAGATTTAGTGTTAATAATATGTATATAATAATGCTTAGAATTAGAATGACTTCATATATGTCTGCGAAAAGTGCAGCGTAAGTCAATACTCTAGATACCTGTTTGTGATAACAAATTAAAAGAGTTATATTTACATTACTTACAAGAAACACACCATTCATATGCTCCTAATAAATACGAGTATATATATATATATATATATATATATATATATATATATATATATATATATATATATATATATATATATACATATATATATATATATATAAATATATATAAACATATACATATATATATATATATATATATATAT
>CALYJB010000185.1:42500-85854 GCA_944738965.1 Nebria brevicollis
GATGTACTAGTGATAAGATATAAGATATATATATATGTATATATATATATATATATATATATATATATATATATATATATATAGATATATATATATATATATATATATATATATATATATATATATATATATATATATATATATATATATATATATATATATATATATATATATATATATATATATATATATATATATATATATATATATATATATATATATATATATATATATCTAGCTGTAAAAAAGGGTACAATAATTTAGGAGCACATACAACAACAAAAAGTCACAGCGTCCTCAGAAAACCGTTATTAAGATTTAAAAATAATTTAGTTTTCTATTTTAAGAACAAGGCTTTTCCTGCACATAACGTGAAAATCATTGACTGCATTCAATTGTGATTTGCTGATCAGGATGAGTAAAGAATTATACCCGTTGGAAGAATTATGGATATAATAGAATTAAGCGGTCCACTAATACGCCCTTAACCACAGCTTAAATCCTTTCTAGTCTCCGCTAAATATTTTTACCTATATATCCAATATTACTGCAACGATTTCAGATGCACTTACTTTTTTGGGCCGTCCGCTATCTTAAGAACGTTTTATAAAAGATACGATAGCCTTCAGATGTCGGTAAATTTTGTAAACAAGTAATTGGAGAGCTTCCCCACAAAAACGACGTGCTTCCATTCAACTCCCTTTAGCACGGCCGTACATGAAAATCATATCAGTCATTACAGCTATAAATTAGAAAGGCATGTTTTTTTTAAAACCGCCCAATATAAACTGAAGGGCACTTTTCAATAAATTCGACACCGACAATAATACACTAATATTTTTCGACTCAATATATACTCCTAAATATTGTACCCAATTTATATATATATATTTATATATATATATATATATATATATATATATATATATATATATATATTAAAAATAATAAATTGATGAATGTACCAATGTACTTTATAAGGAAAACCTCATTTCATTGATTTTTAAATTTACGAATATATTGTTTAATGTCCATAAACATATAGACTAAAATCCGATCGGATAAACTCCAGTTAATTTGTTGAGGTAGACTCTATTTACTTAATAATTTTAATTGTTTTCTACATGTATTTTTGTACAATAACAAAAAAAATTAACAGAATAACTAAATCTTTCCAGAAATTTACTTTACGGTGTAAAATCAATCCTCTTGATTAATTTCGTACTTAATTTTTGTAAACTGACAATCTATTATACGATGTCTGTAAACAATTTAGTAGTTAATACATTTTTAAAGAAAAAATTATTACAAAAAAGTTTATTCTTTTCAATATGTTAATTTACAAAAACAAATGTATAAAATTCGTGTCTATTTGTTTAATTTTACCTAGATGATGTGTATCGCCTAGCAGAGTTATGGAATAATTAATTAAATTAACAAATTAAATTTAATTTGAGCTATGAGTTATTCCCTTCAATACCTTGTTTATGACACATAAGCTTTGATTCTCCTGATTGGTGTAGTAATTAATCAGCATTTACGTCAATGTTTATTAGATCGGTTAATAATTGATAAATAAATCATGCATATATCTCATCACTCGATCACACAAGGTTTTCCTTCTGTATTATTTCTCTGAATTTATTGTTATTGTCATGATATAATCAATAAATCTATCAAATATTTGCATTTTCGACTTTTATTTATCATACCTATTTTTACTCTCTTATACGCAGTGTAAGTAAGTATTGTAATTATTGTACCAATGATGGGGCTACAATTTTCTGTCCCATTCACGGTTACCAGTTCACGGGAGTAACGAGCTCAGACGAGCAAGGACCGAAGGGGTTGTTTAAAAAGACTCAACTTAATTAAATATTGTTTATTACAATTCTGGGATAGGGTCACTCAACCAGATACACGTAGATATAAAGGTTAATACAAACACAAATAAAATGATGCAAAACGAAATGGAGAAATACAAATTAGACAAAAGCACAAAAAGATGAAATTATAAACGGCTAGTACCAGTTGTACGGCTAAACAAAAATATAGCTAGCGAGACATAGAAATTATAACTTACATAACATGTTTCTTGTAATTATCCTTTTAGTGTGGAACAATTAATTCGACCACTTACACTTTTAAACTCTTACGATTAATACACAATAATGTTCAATTCGTCGGCTCTAAGTCTCAAAACTCACTGTCTTTTCACCCCCAAGAACCCATCTTTTTACTCAGAGGCTACTTATCCCTACCCCAGATTCTTACATAAAATCAATCCTTAACTATTGGCTAAACTATGATTTTGGCCTTCGCATCTGACGACCCTATTGGTGGAGACCCTCAGTCTTAGCGGGGTAACACTTAAGTTAGAACGGGGCGTAGACTGAACGCTCTTATAAAAACTTTTGTAAAAAGGAAATAGCTTTACGATTAATAATGAATTTAACAACAATTGGAATATTACTAACTAACTTGAATTTAACTTACGTGAGCGGTCAAAGTCGAAAGCCAACTTAACACTAATTACAAAAAAAATACTTAAATTCCTAATATTCGTAATCGCTAATGTCCTTAACTACAAATGTACTTAAATTACGAATATACTTAAATTACGAATGCACTTGCCCTGTTGTTAAGCATCATATTTCCTGGTGTCGCTTGGGTGTTCTGGGTTGTTTGTTTAGATCGTTGTTCCCACGTTGGATAGTATACCTTCCCTCATCTGGATACTATTTAGATAGTGGCGAACTGCGACTTCGCCTAAATATATCCCGCTGAGACGACCCGTAAGAGAAAGATACCACGATTTCTTGACACTGTTAATCACCACAAGTCAACCCTCTAATGTCCACACATGTGTAATTTTTAAACATTTTCCCACGCACGACTCACACTGTTCTTGGAAGTACAGCTTCTCAGAATTAGCACTGTCACATTATGAAAATTTCCGAGCTTGACATTATAACGAACATATATCTGTTGACCATCCCTGAATCGAGTCTGACTAGTTTTGAGATGACGTCTGTCTGTGTGTATGTGTGTGTATGCGTGTACGTGTGCGTGTGTATGAGTATGTCTGTCTGGCTGTGGGTTTGTGTGTATCTGTGCGTTCTACAGACTGTTTGTTTTTGAAAGAAATATTCCAGCCGGAAGTGCATGTTTACTCTAGTCATTTTTTGCATTTTCTGCTTTAAGGGGAGGTTCTCATGTAAAGTTTTCAAAAAATCGATTTTTTTAATATCACATTTTTCGAAAGGTATAACTGTATACTATATTGGGTTTAAAGCGTTTTTCGATCCGCGCATCACAAACGTTTCTGCAGCCCATTGTTAGAGACCTTTTCTCGGCTTTATGCACGTTCGCAGAATGCTTGGTATTGCACTGTACATGTGTACATTCCTTCGGAACATATTTGCAGACTAATCGTGAGTTATGAAAAAAACTAAAAAACACTAAAAAACAAAAAAAAATTTAATTCAGTCACATATGGTCCGCCATATTGGATTTTCCATTTTTATTTTTATATTGTGGCACATGTTACCCCAAATCCATATTTAGAAATCGCGAAACCCTTCAATTCCCAAGTTTGGATGAAATTGCATTGTTTTTTTTTTTGGTCCGCCATATTGGATCGGCTATTTAGAATTTTGAAAAACTGACTTCAGATTCAACGATGTCCAAAACTATTAATTCCATGTCATTGTTACGAAAAATTGACATTTTATCACGAATATTCCATCGATAATGTTCCCAAAACTTTAAACGCGTTTATCTCGAAACATGATTTTTCAAAACTGCGTGCAGTCTCACTTGAGACCAGTTTGATGTACAACCTTAGACTTTTGACCTTTCGAAAGAGAACCTTTTTTTGTGGAAGATAGACCAATAAATTGTACAAATCGTTTATATTAACGATTTGTTATAAGGCCTTGAAGTGGAAAAAAATACCCGAAAAATCAACCTTAAAGTTCAAGATAGTCCAAAATGCTCAAATTTCAACTTTTTTCCCACCTTTTTATGCCATTTTGATTGTAATTTAATAAAAAAAATTTAAAATGTAGACAAAAGAATAACCTTTTAGAATCTTTAAGCCGCAAACTTCTATCTCTTTTCATTACCGAGAAATAAAATTCAAAACTTTGTCTAGTTTTTGGTCATTTACATGAGAACCTCCCCTTAACTCTAAAACGGTAGTACTTACAACCAAATTAGTTAGAATAAGATTAAAAGATATTAATATTTCGCATAACTTTTATTTGAAAAGATTTTTCAGAAAAGATACTGGTTACAAAAGAAATAAATTATTTTTAATATTACATTCAAGACTTCTCACATCTACTGCATATATACTCGAATAAGTTACGTCGGCGCGATGGTACATACATATGCTGGTATTCCGCATGTCTGTCGCAGAACTTTCTTATATGCATTTTGGTTAAATCGTTAGAATTTATAAAACATTGAAAAGTTTTTACATCTTCAAAACTTTTTAGATTCTAATTCAGCCTTCAGTGTCAGACATGCCAAAATTCTAAAGATTTCAAGCAGCTTTAAGGGAAAAATTTCATATACATGTGATAAAAATTATCGAAAGAATTGCTGAATGAGGAAAGTATAGATATCTATGATTTTAAAGTAGAAGATGGTCTTGTACGTGCAATTAAGATGCTAAAAATAAACTGAACAGCAAATTACCAGCAGCAGTTTTAAATTGCGATAAAGTGATGAAGACTGTTCCTGCTTTTGCAACAACAACAAATAAATGTGATAATCAAGGCAAATAAAACAACGAAACTAAAGCGGCTAGTAACCAATCAGTATTAGAGCCAAAGTTTTCTTTCCCAGAAGCGTTCACTTCATAGCCTCGAAAGAGTACATAGCAGTAGACCCTAAAGGAATAGGGATGAAATTGAAAGTCAATATTACTTTTGCGGAGAAGTCAACTTCAATACTCGTCTGAGCTAGACAACCAAAATGGACCTTGACATTAGCAATAAAAAAAAAAAACAGCTCACTAGCATTCCTGAGGACCAAGCTATTGGTAATCATTGTATTCTGAGTGCGACTATCACAGTGAGCAGACGTGTATATTAAGCCAGCTAGTGTATCCCACAAAGACAATAAAAATTTTTATAAACAAACAATTATAAACAAAAACAAACGAAGCAGTTCATGAGTGAAAAACACAAGCAATTCACAAACGTCTGTCCGACTTAAGGACAAACACCTTCCAAAAGAAAAGGGTGCTACAGAAACCGCAGCAGTCACTTCCGACAAAATGGACACAACACCGTCACCAACCCCAGGAACATCAACCACAACAACTACAGCTACTGACAACAAACAACACACAAAAAAGGTGAGTGACCTGTTCGCCACACGGACCACAAACATACACACATTAAACACACAGACAAAAACAAAACAGACAGAATCGACATCAGCCAGAATAAGATTGTGGACGACGAAGACCCAAGAATATTTAAGCACCCTAAGCGGACCGCCAAACCCAAAGTGGAGTAGCCCAAAAAAGCTACTACCACTAAATACAAATACCAACCACTAACAGACACACACGAAACTGAACACGAAGACGAAACAAAAACAGACACACCCTCGCACCCCAAACCACAAAAACCAACCAGACGCCACCCTCCCCCACCCATTATTGTACCCGAAATTCCCAAAAACCCCAACGAAGTGACAAATTACCTGCAAACACACGCGACTAAAGGCTACCACTACAAATACACGAACAATAACACTAAAATCCACATACACGACGAGAACGAAAGACAAAAAATTATCACTGACATGAAGAATGATGACGAATTTCATTACTACACATACACGGACAAAACCACAAAGACCTATGCCTTCGTCATCCGAGGGCTCGACAACGACCCGACGATCGAAGAATTAACCACGGAACTACATGACAATAACATACAGACGCACAAGGTATTTAAAATGAGGAATACCAGGCGCCCCCTATATCTGGTAACGGTGGGCAACATGCACATGGTGACCCAACTCAACTCCGATACCAAATACCTCTTCCACACGAAAGTAGCGTGGGAGAGGCACATCAACCGAAAAAGGATCATCCACTGCCACCGATGCCAACAGTGGGGCCACGCAACCACAAACTGCCGACTGCCACCAAAATTCCTAAAATTCGCAAAAGACCACATGACTACGATTTACACAAAGACTAAAAACTCCCCCACCACCTGCGCAAACTGCAAAGAAGACCACTCGGCGAACAGCATCACTTGCCCAGTCTACGGGGCACATATCCGACAACTGGACGAACAAACGACTAATAAACAGACAAAACAAACTAGACAAAAACATCTGCAGTGTCATGCACCGAACATTCTTATATGCATATGGGTTAAACCATATCGTAGTTACATTATTTTTCTAATTTATAATATTTGTTCTAACCTTTAGATCGCTTTTACAATAAATATATTTCTTAGAATAAATATAAAATGTCAAACTTCAAATTATTTAAGTCTATTTTGTTAAACAATTGACAGGCGCAGATGATACGATTTACGTAAAAATAAATATAATAAGCAGAAATTAATTTTGAAAACAGTACTCTTTTTGGAAAATATATTCAAACAAAAGTTGTGTTAAATAGAAATACCTTTAATTTTTGCTCATGCAATTTTTCTGTAACTGTTACCATTTTTGAGTAATTGCAGTAACTGCAAAAAATGACTAGAGTAAACAGGCACTTCCGCTTTGAATTTTTTTTTCAAAAATAGAAGGTGCACACCTCAGGCATATGCAAATCTTAAGTTTAAAGTTTCATAATTTTAGCTTCAACCGTTTAGGCTGTAGAGAACATACACACACACACACACACACACATACAGACACATACACACACACAGACAGACGTCATTTCAAAAATAGTTGGAATCGATTCAGGGAAGGTCAAAACGTATATTTCCGTTAAAATGCCCCCCTACCTAGCACTAATCCCTGGAAACCCAAAACCCACACAACACCACTTTTACCAACCCCGCCCCCCGACCAAGTAAACCTAACCCAGCAAGATTTTACCTCACTCCCAACAACCAAACAACCGTTTCACCGCCAACCCCAAACCCCACAGCATCCCCCAAGACAGCAACAACAACATGGACGACGTGACCGACCTTTTTACAGAAATGAACAGACTGAACGAATTAATAAATATCAAAAACATGATACGTGCCCTGAAGGACCCAAACAACGCCCTTGAAAAGGCTAAACATAGGCAACAAAAATTTACCGTATTCATGAATTTCACGCAAAATGTACACCAATACAGCATTTAAAGACAAATCAACATTGAACGTCTGCTCATGAAACGCTAACGGAATACTGCGTAAGGTTGGGGAGCTTAAGCAGTACATGCTCACACACAACATACACATCATGACACTAAACGAAACAAAACTCACACCCACACGTAAATTCAAAATACATACATACACCACCTACAGAGCAGATAGGCCACTGCAAGGACCGGTACCGACTGGAGGCGTAGCAACATTAATAAAACACAACGTACCACATACACTATTAGAACCAATACACAATACACTAGAAACACTTAGCATAAAACTAAAAGACAACCATAATCACTGCAGCATACAACAGATCAATAAACAACATCTGAACGCAAAATACACAAACTGGGACATTGCAACAGAAACAACACAAGCGGCCACACTCTCAACAGATACACAAACACACACGTCGCTATCATTATGCATCCACATACACCAACACACTACCCACAAAACGCAACAACGCCTTCCACAATCGGTATCATAATAAATAAAAACGTCCCTAACATCACCCCTCCTGAATCCGTCCCTGAGCTCAGCTCAGACCATAACCCCATCATCTTCACCTTACACAATAGGAAAATACATAACAGAACAAAAATCATCACGTCGTACAAACACACAAATAGGCAACACTTCCGCCACACATTAGACAAACACATCACAATTAACAAAAACATAAATACAACCCAAGACATAGACACAGGAGTACACAAATTTACACAAGCAATAAATACAGCCAAACGTGAACACGCACACAACATAAAAACAAAAACACTCACACTTCACCTGCCTCAACATATATTAGACACTATCACACAACGAAACAACATAAGAAGACACTGGCAAAGGAGCCGCCTCCTCCAACACAGACAACACCTCATCGCCATGAATTCTTTAATACAAAATTTAATAAGAAAACAACAGAACACAACCTGGTCCCTCAAACTCTTCTCACTAAACCCAAAGGACAACTCCTCTGGCGGCTCACCAAAGATCTTAAATAGCAATATACCCCAATCCCTAAACTCACACTAACTAACACAACCACAGCGGCTTCTGACCCTGAAAAGGCAGAAGCCATAGCTAGTGAACTAGCAAACGTACATGTAATCGATACACAGCACACACAAGAACACGAGCAGGTCCTTCAAGAAACAGAACACTTCTTAAGAACAACACACGGAACAACAGATAAAATCCTCTCCAAACTCCTAACTAACCCCACAGAACTAAACCAAATAATACACACCTTACCAAATCGCAAAGCTCCCAGACCAGACCATATAGAAAACCTAGTCCTCAAAAACCTATCACGGAAATCCATCATACAGTTAGCGTATATCATCAATTCTATCATTAAACTGCACCATTTTCCAGCTGCATGGAAGAATGCCATTGTCCATCCCATCCTAAAACCAAACAAACACCCAGGTAGCTATCGACCGATAAGCCTCCTTAAGACCCTATCCAAACTAACCGAAAAGGTTATCCTATCCCGGATAGAAAATATCGAAACTGGACGAAAAATTACCCCCGACATCCAGTTTGGATTTAGGGCAAGGCACAATACTGTACAACAAGTATGTAGGATCGCAACCGATATCAAGAAAATATTTAACTTAAACAAAGTAACAGTCATGGCCCTGCTAGACATCGAAAAAATTTTCGACAAGCTTTGGGTAGCAGGGCTCATGGCCAAAGTAATAAGAACCCAGTTTCCTCCAATCCTAATAAAAGTCATCTACTCCTACTTAACTGATAGATCCTTCCAAACCATAATAAATAACACACTATCATCGTCAAAACCCATAATGGCAGGAGTCCCCCAAAGCAGCGTCCTTGGACCCAAACTATTCAACCTGTACCTAAGCGACTTCCCCACTATCCAGAACACGAACACTGCTCTGTACGCAGACGACACAGCCATCTACGCGCACTCGTTCAGTGCGCAGGTGGCTAAAAAACAGTTGCAAATACACGTAAATATCTTACAACGCTACTGGGAGAAGTGGAAAATTAAAGTCAAAGCCACTAAAACCGAAACCATAGTCTTCTCACGCAAATTCACACAAAAAAAAAACACCCTTACAAATACACAACCAAAAAATCACACCAACGAATACAGTGAAATACCTTGGAACACGCCTACACCAAACATTACGCCAAGGTCCACACATATCACAGCCGATTAGAAAATACCCAACACGTCATTAGAAACCTATACCCGATCCTAGTGCCAAGCAGTTCCCTCTCAACCAAAAACAAAATCCTAATATAAACTGCCATGATTCGCCCCATATTTACATATGAAGCCCCAGTCTGGTGTAATGCTTCAGTAACCGCACTACTACCATTGCAGCGTCTCCAGAACAAGTGCTTACGCCTGACCACCAGCTCTGGAAGGTACACACGCATAACACACCTACAAGAAATCACAAACATCCCATACGTAAAACACTATATAGAATATTTAGCACAAAATTTTTACAAAACACAGTTAAATTCAAGCTCTCTTACAAAACACATCACTCAACTACGACATGACAACACTACAATAACACTAAAACATAAGCTCCCTTATCAAACGCTACCCATATATACGGAAAGCCTCTACGAGCCGAACACGTAACACAAACACACATAACAACACTGCAACACACAACAAACATCACTATCCAACAATAAAGCCAACCACAATTACAAAACATACCGCATAAACTTAATGTCCATACAATCATCAATAATGTAAATTTTTTATATTTAGTTAAGTTTGTTATTAAGTTTTAGATAAAATGCCATACTTTAAAAGGGTTTTCGTTCCCGTATTTCCCATAAAACACAATCCTTATACATAAAAAATGTAAATCAAACTGTAACACACAATAACATATTTTTTAAGCATACAACGCAAAAAACACACATACCCAGATATACACTCTCTTAGTGAGTAGAAGTTCTGACAAAACCAGCCATGTTGTCCAAACGTAAATTTTTAAGAAAAAAGCTGACCTGTCTGTCACTGGACTTTCCTATACGCATGTTAATTAAATCGTTAGAATTAAAAAAATTTGAAAAATATTAAAGTTTTATAAATACTAACGATCTATCCAAAGACTCATAATGAAGTTCATCGACAGATTTAATATATTATTAAACTATATATTAAATTATTTTAAACATGTTATTATTTATAAATTATCCAACTACTACCACTATCGCAAAAAGATCGTCCGCTAATTATATCCGCAATTGTATACAAATGAAGCAATCAGCAACAATACACGAACTATTCAATATAAGATATAAAAAGTTAAAAAAATAACTTATTTTTTTTGTAACCAGTACCTTTTCTGAAAAATCATATCAAAAACAGTCAGACTCAATTCAGGGAAGGTCGAAAGATATATTTACGTTAAAATCTCTAGATCAACATTTTTCATGATTACAATACGAATATGAATGTAAAATATTTGAAATTTTGCTAAACATAACAAACATATCGTCCGCTAAATATATCCGCAATTATACACAAATGAAACAATCAGTAACAATACACGAACTGTCGTACAAGTATGATTTAGGTAGTCGTGTAATAGCGGATGACATCTTTATGGTAGCCACCTTTAGTGCGGAAGTAGCACTACATTACGGAGTACGTCAGTGCATACTTGTATGTGGATCAGCGCCAGACATGCCGTGGCGAGTAGATCAACTACTACCGGAGGACAGTTTTTTAGGCACAACCTCCGCTAGTAGACGTGAGAAGTATTGAATGTTATATTGAAAATAACTTAAATTTTGTTGTAACCGGTACCTTTTCTGAATATACTTTTCAAATAAAATATTTGCGAAATATTAAAATCTGTATTTACATTCTTACTAATTTTGCTGTAAGTACTACCATTTTTGAGTAAGGCAGAATATTAAAGAAACACTCTTTTTTTTAAACCAGTACCTTATTTGAAAAATATTTTCAGATAAAAGTTAAGCGAAATATTAATATCTATTGTTTTCATTCTAAAAATATTGCTGTAAAAACTACCGTTTTGAGTTATAGCAGAATATGCAAAAAATGAATAGAGTAAACATGCACTTCCTGTGGAAGTATTCTTTTCGAAATAGGAGGTTTTTCTGCCAGGAACATACAAATCTTAAGTTTGAAGTTTCATAACTGTATCTTTTACCGTTTAGGCTGTAGAGCGCACACATACACACAGACAGACTCACACACATACACACACACACACATTCCAACCATGCAATGTTCTTTCACACATTTAAAAGTATAACGTTTTTCTTTAGGCTTTATTTAAGCTAAAATTGATGTTTTTATTCTCAATTGATTAATTTTTATAATTTTTGTTAGTTATTAATCATTTATTTATTTCCCCTTTTTTTCTCTTATAAAATTTGGTTTTCTTTCGCATATAATCTTTCATCATCACCGGCACAAGCGGTAATGACCATAGTAGTCGATGTGCAGTGAAGGGTGTAATTACGTGTCGGAATCTTTTAAACTGCACTACCGACGAGCTATGCTCTGAAGTTAGTTTGCAAGGTGTCTCTGAGGTCAGGCGGATTACCTGCAAGGTCAGTGACGTAGTGGAAAACACTGCGCCCATAAATGTTTCATTTTCACTCCACAAGTTGCCAGAAAAGATTCGTGGTGCAATGTACAATTTGCCTGTGAGGCCATACTTTCCAAATCCAATGCGTTGTTTCAACATTCAAAAGTTTGGGCACGCCTCTAAAACATGTAAGGATACAAAAATTTGCATTTGCGGTAAAGCGCCACATGAAGGAGACCAATGTAGTGATCTAGTAAAATGTGTGAATTGTGGAGGTCATCTCGCTCTGTCGAGAAAGAGTACGCTATCGTCAAACATAAAACTTTAAATAACTGCAGTTATCCTGAGGTTAGAGCTTAAATGCGTCAGAACGCTCCGAGTTCCGACGATGAGCTTCGCTTAAGTTGCTGCAGCCAAGCCTACACCGCCCACGCCAACCGAGAATGATATCGCTGGTATTCTAATCCCAGAAATAAAAAAATTATCACTGAAGCTATTACCATTAATTTTGGCGCCATTATGAGCGCAGTATTGTCAACCGCAACTGTACCCACATTTGCATCCGTAATCCCGTCACAACCTTCCGTACCAGTGCATGTTCTGTCAGGCACATCCCAACCAACAAACAATCCTCTCAACATAAATGTTATGCCGTCTCCTGCTCCTGTTCTGTCAGGACAGGCTACAATTGTTTCTCCCTCCGACTCAGAGTCAAGCGCTATGGCGTAAGTGGCTTAAGGGCAAACCGAAGAACCTAAAAACGTAACTCGTTTCTGGTTTTTCTCTAAAGTCAGCCTTTTCTGAATAATTTTTTTCTCATACTCTCCATTATTTATGTCACATCCATTCATCATTCAATGGAACTGTAATGGAATCGTCAACCACCTAGCTGAACTTAAACATTTAATGGCTGAACATACCGCAGAGTAGTCTGTACAACAATGATGTCACCCTTCTTAACACAAGCTCAGCCACGCACATTAATATTAGATCAAGAAGTTTTTTGGCGATCGACTTATCTTTTTCTACTTTATTTCTAGCTGCCAATCTTCAGTGGGAGGTAGTTGACGATGCCCATTTCAGTGACCATTTTACCATTCTTGTGTCGTTTGTTTCTTATGCTGTTTCTGATGCTCAAACATCAACAGGAAGATGGTTGTTTGATCTGGCGGATTGGAATGCATTTAGGAACAACCTAAAGCTACCTGATCCGTCAACAGATTTACTTGTAGAACTATAACATCTGTCTGATTGTATTCTGTTATCCGCTTCGGTTTCTATAGCGAAATCTTCTGGTCGACCCAGGACGACGTCAGTTCCCTGGTGGAATGCTCAAGTTGCTGCCGACATTCGTGCAAACAAGCACGCGCTGAAAGTTTACCGGAGAAATCCGACACTTGCACACCAAATTGCTTTTAAGAAAGCACTTGCGCAAGCCAGACGCACAATTCTTATGTCTAAAACTGAGTCTTGGCGTGGTTTTCTTTCTTCAATCGGTACTGATTCCGACCAAACTACACTTTGGAAGAAAATCAGAAATATGAACGGCTACATGAAAAGTTCCCTTATTCCAGTGCTCCAGGTCAATGACCAAATACACACTACTATGTGAGATTTAAGCAGACCAGTTTGAGGCTGTTAGAGATTCGGACAATTATTCGCTTCATTTTTGGCGCGTAAAAGCGGCTGAAGTGGTTCCACTGGACTTTGACTCGGATAACAATGAGTTTTACAATTCTAGTTTTTCATTTGACGAATTTGAATTTGCACTCAGTCGTACTGCAAATATTTCTGTCGGGCATGACGACAACGCTTACGCAATGCTTCGACATCTACTTGACCATTTCAAGCAAAGAATAATGGAATTTATTAACCATCTTTGGGTTGAAAATATCTAGCCAGACGTCTGGCGTGAAGCAATAATTGTACTGATTCTCAAAAGAGGAAAAGAAGTGTCTCTAGCTTCTAGTTCTCGTCCTATATCTTTGACGTGCCATCTGTCAAAGATATATGATCGTGTGATCAATTTCGGACTCAGCTGGTTTCTAGAATCTCGCAATCTCATCAACCAACATCAATGTGGATCTTGTCAGCACCATTTCACCACTGACCTTCATGTGTATTTGACAAACACCATTCTGGTTGCTGTGTTTTTGATCTAGAGAAAGTGTTGGACAAGACCCGGAGGTATGGAGTACTACGAAAATTGCACAACTGGGGTTTACGAGGCCATCTGCCCCAATTCAATTTTTTGTCGCCGAACATTTAGGGTCCGAGTTGACTCTCTCTTCTACACGACCGTTGCAAAACGGTATTCCTCAAGGCTCTTCCGTAAGTGTAACATTATTCTTGATTGCAATTAATGACATCGTTTCTACCATCCCCAATACCGTCGATTATTGTCTCTATGCCGACGACCTCACCAACTTCACTTCGTCTCAATCTCTCGCTCTCTATCAGGAGAGATTACAGCAGGCTGTAGACATTGTTTCTCCGGCCGCATCCAACCGTGGTTTTCGTTTCTCTACGGAAAAGACATGTGCTATCGATTTTTGTGGACTACGCAAAGCACACAACTGTCCTGTTGTGACACTATACAACAGACCGGTGCGGATTGTAGATGAGGTGAAGTTTCCGAGTTTAATTTACAACGGACGTTTCTTACTGTTGAAACACATCAACACTGTTTCTGCGCAGTGCAGAATGACATTGAATACAATCAAGTGTATTGCCTCCACAAAATGGGGACCCGAGAGGGACTCTTTACTGCGCTTGGACACCAGTCTGGTTCTGTCCAGGATAGACTACGGTGCCATCATTGTGTATACAGCTAGTTCCCATCACTTGAAAGAGCTAGACAGTGTACTCAATGCTGCTCTTCAAACTGTCACCGGTGCGTTTAGGACTACGCCAATTCCAAGCCATCACTGTGAAGCTGGTGTTCCGTCACTTCACATAAGGTACATGAAACTTGGTATGAGGTACGTGTGCAAAATTCAAACGCTCACGCAGCACATAAACCACGCTATTTTATTCAATAACGAGGAGTTAAATCGTTGTTATACGAATAGTGCAACTGCCTTATACCCACTCGCATTAAAACTCCCAAGACTGTTGAATACCATCCTCAACAACCAAGGGCCTGTATTACCACGGATATATGCCGCAGTACTTCCATGGGCATGTGCAGCCTTAACAACAATTCTTGCGCTGACCAGTAAGCCAAAAGCTTCCACTCCTCATGCCATATACCTAGTCGAATTCTTTATTCAGCTGCAACAGTACACAGATTTTCAACAAACATATAACGATGGTTCCAAGACAGACTCTTGGACACTCGTTCACACTGTCACCCATATGCTCGGTGTATACCGCAGAGTTATATGGGATCCTCAACTCTTTTCGACACTCCCGTCGATCTATCGATGAGCGACGTCACCTGCTCGTCTGCACTGATTTGCTGAGTGCCATCTCGGGTATCAGTAGCAGATTTTCATCTGATCCTACTGTAGTGGACATTCGTAGGGAAATCGATAGATTGCGGGAGCTAGAGAGAGATGTCGTACTTATGTGGATACCCGGTCAAGTTGGGATATCCGGCAATCACTGTGCCGACCAGGCTGCCGACCAGGGCAGCCAACAGCGACTATCTAGTTCGTCATCCTTTGCGCGCCGTTGATGTGTTGATATCTGTGTCTGTTCATTGTCTTAAGACATGGCAAGAGAAGTGGAATAATTCCACTAACAAATTGCGACGTGTAAAGCTGTCAGAGGAGCGGTGGTTACCACCTCTCTGCCTAAGAAGGTGCGAGCTAGTAGCTGTCTCACGTCTGAGACTAGGGCACACTTGTCTCACACACTTGTTCCTATAACTTGGAGAACAACCACCGCTCTGCTCCACTTGTAACACTAAGCTCACTCTCGATCATATTTTCGAGCAGTGTCCTAGTTACAATTTGCATCGTCGCAATGCTGGTATTGAGGATCCCTTGGCGAGCTATTTACGCAATGATGCGATGCGCATAAGTAAACTGCTAACGTGTCTACGTGCAATTGATATGTTGCATCAAATCTAAAACGTTACTTTCTTTTTGTTCTCTTTCCATTAATGTTAATAGACAGTTAACATTTCTATATTATTATTGTTACTATTTATCTTTTCTCTCGAACCTTATTACTGTCGGGGCTGTGGTTTTTTGGCAGTTCTCGACTGGTTTCTGCACATATCAGCAGTGCAGAGAATGCTTCACATTTGTGAATGCATAAAACATTTTGTCTACGTTCTATTTTAGCTAAAACTCTCGTTTTAGTAAGTTCTCGACAGAGCTTTATTGTATACCTGCACATTGTAAGAGTGCAGTGTTTATTTGACAATTGTAAAAACATTTCTCATTTTTTTACGCTTTGATAATTTACTGAACTATTTTGCTTCTTATCTCATTAAAACCTAATACCTATTTAATTCACAGACTCAAGGCCCCTTTTTTATTTTTTGTTTTAAACCAGATCATATATATATATATATATATATATATATATATATATATATATATATATATATATATATATATATATATTTTGATATACAATTAACATCCTACTACACGATCGCCTAAATAAGCGGTAATGACGTTAGTAGTCGATCCGCTAAAATTATAAAAATATAATATATAATATATATATATATATATATATATATATATATATATATATATATATATATATATATATGTTTTTTTCTCTTTTTTCCCCTTTTTTATTTTTTGTTTTAAACTCACAAGGGGAAGCCACGTACTTGGGGGCACCGATTTGGCTGAAATTTGGCCAGATGGTAGATGACGCAAAAAAAATAATACAAATTTGGCCGTTTTATGCACTTCTCAAGGAAATTCGAGAAAAACGCGTTCAAAGTTTTCACATCTCGTTTTGTAGAAAAAAAATTGAGAATCTTCTAAGCGGCGGCGTAGCGCAGTGCTTAGCGAGCTGGTGTACGGGCCCAGTCGAAGTCTTAACTTCATACCAAGCGGACGTTTTTACTAAGCAGAGTGTGAAGTTAACAACCGAAATATTAATTTGTTGTAAACAAGTTTATTATCGTTTTATATTGTTTTAAACAATATTTTCCATACGTTCTAGTGAAATTTAAACGAAACTGGCCTCTACGCCAAGGCGCAATAACGCACACCTTGGAAACAACCCCAGGAGGGAAATAGTAGATTCCCCATCCCCAACAACATCCCTGGAGAGTCTGCCGGGGACATTTGGTTTCTCAACTCAGTAGCCGTTTCCATATATCGAGCTTGATTCCAGCGGGGAAACTATCATAGCTATGGAGGAAGAGGAACCCCCCAATCACCCTCACCGTGGCGCAGAAACCGACTCTGCTACAAAAAACAAAAATGCGGGTAAGCGCATTATTTGCACCCAAAGCATGTGTCCGTCCCAGGGAGGATACACCTCCAGATGAGAGAATATTCAAAGTGCCTAAGATGACTGCGAGACCCCATGTAAAACCCAAATCCCTAACCAAAACCCATAACAAATTCCACTCCCTTACAGACAACGAAACTAACGACGACTCTGACACAGACGAAGAAGCTGAACCCAAAATTACAAAACCCCGCCCGCCCCCTCCTATTATATTTCCATCAATCCCAAATAACGCGACAAAACTGACTAAATCAAATACACTAACAATAACACAAACATTTACATTCACAACGAACAAGAAAGACAAAACATAATCACGGACCTGAACACGGACATAGACAATCACTACTACACATACACAAACAGGGAGACTAAAACGCACGCATTTGTACTTCGGGGCCTCGACAGTGCGCCGGAACCGGAAGAGCTGCGCGTGGAACTGACCTCGCAGGGCATTAATGTGAACAAGATATTTAGAATGCGCAACACTAGGCGCCCACTCTACATTATAACTACAACGAACACGCATACGGTGAAATCACTTAAGGCTAGGATTGAAGTAATGCGGGTCACCTAAATATAGGTGTTAAAATACTTACTAGTATAATAAGAATAACAAGTAAGCAAAACATTTATGGACAAATTTATGAATTAAAACTTATAATTAAGAAGTATGTTCATCTAATGAAACCAAAAACTTCATTATATCAAGTGTAATACGTTGTTTTGCAGTAGGCAAGTCATTGTTTTGCAGTAGGCAATCATGATATTTGTTAGGTACAGAGAATCAAACTGATTAGTTTGTGTTAGATTTAAGGTGAAACAATACTTATTTATTAAATAATGACTGAATTACGATTTCTACTAAAATATCCATTTCTTCCATTACCATACTAGCTCTTGTAGCAAAATTAGTGTTCCACGATTTTCATACAGATGGTGCTCGAAAACCCGCCCAATTCAAATATTTACCAGAATTATATTAACGATTTAAAATCAAAATAGTTAAACTATATTTTTATCAATGATGAGGAATGTGGGAGAATAAAAATAAATAATATACACTTTAAAAATTATTCGTAAAATATGATTTATTTAATTTTTTTTTTTGTGCATCTAATATGTATTGAGGGTCAATACATTTCTGCCCTCTTCTCACATTTCCTCTTACAATTTCCGGTAATATACAATTTAAATAAAAATCTTTTAATTTAGGAAGCATTGTTGTATTCCATATTTTTTCTTTTTTTATTATTTCGATAAATAATTCATTGCTATCCCCCGAATATACGATGAAATAGCAAATATCTCTATTTGTTATGTGAAGCTGCCCTTGAATCTAAACATTTGAACATAAACGTATGTATATAAGCTATATTGTAGGTAAGTATAAATATATGTTTATGAGAACATATGAATGTATATTCATGTACCTGATAGAAGTAATTATGTTTTTTCTTCAACTGAATTTTGCTATCCTGTATTTTTAAACACAGTTTTTTGTTCGATTTCATGGCATCTATTAGCGCTTGATTTGATTTAGCAACTTTATACAAACATTTGATTTCAACAGTAGCTGAATCACCAACCAAGCCTTAAAAAAGTTCAATATTTCAATTCATATATATATATATATATATATATATATATATATATATATATATATATATATATATATATATATATATATATATATATATATATATATATATATTTATTTATTTATATATATATATATTTATTTATATATATATACTAACCATCAGGAGATGCAGCTAGAAATCCATTTTTCAGATCAATAAATAAGCCGCTTTCTTCAACCTTAATATTTCGTTCTTCCGAAAATCGTATTTTGACTATATTTTCCTTAGCTTTACCATACTCCATGGCTGCAGTACAGGCAATATTGCCATACATTATCATCTTGACGAGTGTATGACATGAAGTGTGGCTTTGTCTTTTAATAACTGCTCCAAAATTGGAAGCAGTTAACCGGTTATGCCGGTAATTTATATATACTTGACAATTAAATTGCCCTACAGTCTGAACTGCTATTTCGTCTCTTTCAGTTACGGAAACCTGTAAAATAAATATATATTTAAACATTCCTTAAATGTGAATACAATCAATTATATTGCCTGGAGAGATTTTAAAATGCGCTTACATTCCGAATTCATTTCTTCTTCAGATAGTTCAGCCTGTATTGCCTTTGGACCATAGTCTGTCTTCGAATCTTTCTCCTTCGGTTCTTTTTCCTTAGCTTTCTTGTCCTTACATTCCTCTTGTTCCATTAATAATGTTCTGCGGACATTATTTAATGCTGCAGTATGCTTGTGTGTTGCGATGTATTTTTTAAAATGTTGTCCAGGACTTCCATCGAAGACTTTCTTCCACGGATCGCAGTGCCACTCGAAGCCTTTATTGTACCGTAGACCTGTTAAATGGGATCGCCTCTCAAATGACCCTCTTTGAGTTAAATTTAATCGTTTTCCCGCGTTAGATCTGGCTAAAATTGCCATAAATAATTCAGCCTTATTATTGGTCTCAATTTCAATTAATTTATGGGCTTTTTTAACCAAATTTTCCAACCCTCCTGAAAATATTCAAAATATTACAATATGATTATATAAAAGTAATTATGGGTAGTTTACCATAAATATGTAATTGTAATCCTGTTGCTTTTACGTCACTCATTTGGTTCTTGGTAATATTACCAATATCCTGACAATAAATTGGTTTACAGTGGCTATGGTCAGGAAAAACATGTGGTGGTCCATTTAATAAATCTTCCTTAAGAGATTCAACATTTCCTTTTGCGTTGTTATAAATAGCGCCTTGGGCAATTTTCTCTAGCTCGTCAATTTTCTTGCCAGTTAATAACTTACGTGCTGCCACATTGATGGATGTATCTGATTTAATATTTCTTAAATATGTACCATAATTTTTACTTTCTTATACGCAGTATAAGTAAGTATTGTAATCATGAAAAATTTCGAACTCGAGATTTTAACGGAAATATACATTTTGACCTTCCCTGAATCGATTCCGACTATTTTTGGAATGACGTCCGTCTCTCTGTGTGTGTGTGTGTGTGTGTGTGTGTGTGTGTGTGTCTGTGTGTGTGTGTATGTTCTCTACAGCCTAAACGGTTGAAGCTAAAATTATGAAACTTTAAACTTAAGATTTGCATATGCCTGAGGTGTGCACCTCCTATTTTTGAAAAAAATATTCAAAGCGGAAGTGCCTGTTTACTCTAGTCATTTCTTGCAGTTTCTGCAATTACGCAAAAATGGTTACAGTTACAGAAAAAATTCTTAAGCAAGAATTAAAGGTATTTATATTTGGCACAACTTTTGTTTGAAATATTTTTCCAAAAAGAGTACTGGTTTCAAAATAAATTTCTGCTTATTATATATATTTTTACACAAATCGTATCATCTGCGCCTGTCAATTGTTTAACAAAATAGACTTAAATAATTTGAAGTTTGACATTTTATATTGTTTCTAAGAAATATATTTACTGTAAAAGCGATCTAAAGGTTAGAACAAATATTATAAATTAGAAAAATAAGATAACTACGATTTGGTTTAACCCATATGCGTATAAGAAAGTTCGGTGCATGACACTGCAGATATTTTAAGGCGTGATTTGTGCATTCTATTTTCTGAATCCATATTCAACTTTTTCTTGAATTTTGGCATGCACACTAGAATCGCCATCCGCTATAAATTTTTTGAAATGCAATCCATGTATTTCAATGGACTTGCGAACAAATTTTGCTGTGCTCATACTGCAATTTCACAGCACAATTTAACACATAATTTATGTCAACAATTCTGTTGCCAAAAAGAATGATACTAAAATTTAATATTATGTATTAACGCAGTAACAAAAAACTAACAATAGCTGATTTCATAATAGCTGTACTTAAAAAAGTTATGAAATTGACTTTAGTCTCAATATTATACCTTTCATATTCCTCATTTGGCAAAAATGAGAAATCGTTTGACAAAGTTGGCGTCGATATAATCAATGGCTCTGTCATTACGTTAGAAGAGAGTCTTTCAGTAGTAGAATCATATGATACGTTATCGCTATGTAAAAAATATTATTTTAATATTCATTTGCATAATATATAGTTATTAGATATGGAGCTTAATATTGAAATATAGTTACTTGTTTTCCCATATATTTTCTAAATCAAATAAAGACGAAGAATCAGAGTCCACATTTTCGAAATTTTTTAATTTTTGTAACCCGGAAGTAGATGCAACAGGAAAATCACTATTCGCTATAGTAGTATTGATTTGATAGTCCGTTTCACTACGAATAATCAAAATTAATTAGTAAATATATATATATATATATATATATATATATATATATATATATATATATATATATATATGTATATATTTATATATATATATATATATATATATATATATATATATATATATATATATATATATATATATAATAATATGTAGAGGGTTATCTACCAATCCATTTGTTGAAAATGGCATGATGTTATGTATATGTATAATAATATGTACTTACACAATTTTTTCTGCTTCTTGCTTAGCTGCTTTTTTGATTGTATGATACAATCTAAAAGCTTTTTCTTTTTTAGATTGTTTTCTTGTTTTACTTGGGTATTTACTCTGATGGTCTTTGCGTTTACCCATAATTATTCAATTACACTTGAACTAATTTTCAATAAACAAACTATATATATTTCCCGATTTCTAAATATGGATTTGGGGTAATATGTGCCACAATATAAAAATAAAAATGGCAAATCCAATATGGCGGACCAAAAATGTGACTGATTTAAATTTTGTTTTGTTTTTTAATGTATTTTAGTTTTTTTCATAACTCACGATTAGTCTGCAAATATGTTCCGAAGGCCTGTACACATGTACAGTGCAATGCCAAGCATTCTGGGAACGTGCATAAAGCCGAGAAAAGCTCTCTAACTGAGTCGCGCGTCTCGACCCGAGAGCGGCCTGTGGCGGCCGGTACACAGCTTCGAACAATGGTCTGCAGAAACGTTTGTGATGCGCGGATCGAAAAACGCTTTAAACCCAATATAGTATACAGTTATACCTTTCGAAAAATGTGATATAAAAAAAATCGATTTTTTGAAAACTTTACATGAGAACCTCCCCTTAAGGATTGGATGGACCGTAGCAGTTTTCCAGGCAGCAGGAAAGTGATGAAGTTTTATTATTGAATTAATAATGTAGTGGAGTTGGATAATGGATTTTCTAGAAAGGTTTTTAAGGATTAGGTTTGCTATTTGGTCAGGGCCAGGAGCTTTACGGTTGGGTAGGGTTTTAATAATTTTTGTTAATTCGGATGGGGTGGTGAGGAGTCTGGACAGCGTTTTAGAGTCAGTGTTTTGTGGGGTATTTAAGTATTGTAGTGTGTCTTGTGTGATTTTATCTTGTGTGGGGGTGTTTGGGGTGTGTGTTACGTGTATTTGTTCAAATGTGTTAGCTATCATCTCTGACTTGTCTTCGTCTGTGATAGCTGTTGTGTTGTGATGTGTGAGTGTGGGTATTCTTGTGTAGGGTTTTTTAAGTGCTTTTGTCAGCTGCCAGAGGGAGTTATCGTTAGGATTAAGGGCGGAGAGTTTTAGGGACCATGTCTTGTTTTTGTGTATTTTTATTTCCGTTTTTATTTGTGAATTTAATGTGTTAAGGTGTATTCTGTGTAGGGGTGTGTGTGTCCTCTGCCATAGTCTTCTGGTGTGGTTACGCTGTTTAATTAATTGTGTAATGTGTGGTGGCAAGTTAAGTTTGTGTGAGCTGATTTTAATGTTTTGTGCGTGTTTCTGTTTTGCAATGTGTATGGCGTTTGTGAAGTGTTCTAATTGTGTATCGATGTCTTGTGTTGTGTGTATTTGATTGTTAATGGGGATGATCGTGTCAAGTGTTTTTCGGAAGTGCGCCCACTTTGTGTATTTGTATGAAGTTATTATTTTAGGGATGTTTTCTATGTGATGATTGGTTAAATGAAAAATGATTGGGTTGTGATCAGAGTTAAGTTCGGGTAGGGATATGGGGTGGGTGATGTTATGCACATTTTTATTTATGATTAGGTCGATCGTGGTGGGCGTACTTCCGTTTTCGGGGTAGTGTGTGGGTGTGTTTGGGTGTAGTATGATAGCGACGTTTGAATTTGTGTATGATTTAAGTGTGCAACCGTTATTGTTGTTTGTATTGCAGTCCCAGTCCGTATGTCTCGCGTTAAAATCGCCGACCACCAAAGTTTTGTTTTTGTGTAGCAATGTAGTGAGATCTGTGCGTGTGAAATGGTTTCGTGGACTCTTGTATGCAGCGTAGATTACTGTGTTGTCTGTAATTGTTATTTTTAGTGTGTCTAGTGTAGTGTGTGGGTTTGGTGTAAGTGTGTGTGGCACGTTGTTTTTAACTAACACTGCAACGCCCCCTGAGGGGATCGGGCCCTGCTGTGGTCGATCAGCTCTGTACGTTGTGTATTTGTGTATCTTAAATTTGTGTGTGTTGTTGAGTTTAGTTTCGTTTAGTAAGCAAATGTGTATGTTGTGAGTTTGTAGAAAGTGTGTAAGTTCACCTATCTTACCCATAACTCCGTTGGCGTTCCATGAACAGATGTTTAGCGTTGTTTCGTGTTTAAATGTTGTATGTGTGTACATTTTGCGCGAATGATAAGAATATTGTAAAATGCTCGTTGCTTGATTTCGCTTTTGCGAGAGCTATGTTCAAATCTTTTTTGGCTGCAAGCATGTTGGAGATATTTATTGTTGCGTTCAGCTTGGCCATTTCTGAGAATAATTCCGTGATGTCGTCCATTGTTGTTGCTGTTGCTGTTGCTGTTGCTGTTGCTGTTGCTGTTGCTGTTGCTGTTGTTGTTTGAGGGATGATACGTGGTATGTTTTGGGGTTGGGAGCGCTGGGAAATCTTGTTTTTTGGGGAGGAAGTTTTGTTTTAGGGAGACTGTTTGGTTGGGATTTTTCCGGTGGTTTTTCGAAGGGGCAGGTGCGTCAACGTATGTATTATTAGTCCGTATGGTAGTCCGTGTGGTTTTGTTTGTTTCTATTATTTTTATTTTATCGATGTACACCGGGCATTCTGTATAGTTGGCCGGGTGTGGCTGGCGGGTGTTGCTGACGTGTCCGGGCTCTTGGCGCAAGTTTGTGTGAGGTGGTCCTGCGCACACTTTAGGCAACGTGGGCGGAGCCTACAATTGGCTGTGGCGTGACCCCACTGCTGGCAGCGATGGCACTGGATCAGCTGTTTTTTATTTATATATATTTACTTTGACACGAAATATGTATTTATTGTTGTTGTTAAGGGTAGGATTAAAATTGGTATACAGGCGATATTAGGAACAAAAGTGTTTTCGACGTAAAATGACGATCTATTGGCTAGTAGATATCGCTAGTAGGCTGTCTACGAACTGGTGAGACGTCAGCGGGATATAGGGACAGTGGTTCTCTCTTACTCTCTTAATCTGACTGAGACAATATTTTGTCGCTGCCAAATATGATATAATATGTGTTTGAACGCTGTATTTGCAGTATAGAGAAAGCTCGATGTTTTGTACACATAACATTAAAATTATTATCATCCAATGATATTATAAAAACTAATATTGATATTTACAGATTTTATATTTTAAAATTCAATGACGTCTAAACAAAATATGCATTATTTTCATTTTATATTATATTCAACAAATAATTATAATTTTTGTTCGCAAATCTTTGTTCAAATTCTTTTGTTAGTAGACATCTGTTTGTAATATTAGAACAGTAATTCTAATACCCTCTTAAAGATTATTCGTAGAATTAAATATTATAACAGTAATTCTAATACCCTCCTGAAGATTATTCGTAGAATTTAATATTATAACAGTAATTCTATTACCCTCCTAAAGATTATTCGTAGAATTTATCAAGTTAAATTGTTTTACGACGGTTGCAGAGATCACTTCCCAACCCGCCCTTGCCGACAAAGCAAAATTTTTAAATTTAGATTTTTGGACTTACCGTCTTTTTGGGAAAATACAGAAATGCCCAAATGCAATTGGTTTCCTACTCTTAAGGAGGTAGTTTGTAACTTAAAATTTAGACTATAAATTAAAATATTCTTTCATTTTGGTTCAGTTAGCAAATTCTATTTCGAAGGACATTTCTCTCTGCTCCGAATATATAACTGCAATAACTAAATAAAGTATATACATTTTGTACGGAAAAGTTTTAGTTGTGTGTCATATATATTACATCTTTTGAAATATATATAGTTTGTTTATTGAAAATTAGTTCAAGTGTAATTGAATAATTATGGGTAAACGCAAAGACCATCAGAGTAAATACCCAAGTAAAACAAGAAAACGATCTAAAAAAGAAAAAGCTTTTAGATTGTATCATACAATCAAAAAAGCAGCTAAGCAAGAAGCAGAAAAAATTGTGTAAGTACATATTATTATACATATACATAACATCATGCCATTTTCAACAAATGGATTGGTAGATAACCCTCTACATATTATTATATATATATATATATATATATATATATATATATATATATATATTTATATATATATATATATATATATATATATATATATATATATATATATATATAAATATATTCATATATTCATATATATATATATATATATATATATATATATATATATATATATATATATATATATAATAATATGTAGAGGGTTATCTACCAATCCATTTGTTGAAAATGGCATGATGTTATGTATATGTATAATAATATGTACTTACACAATTTTTTCTGCTTCTTGCTTAGCTGCTTTTTTGATTGTATGATACAATCTAAAAGCTTTTTCTTTTTTAGATCGTTTTCTTGTTTTACTTGGGTATTTACTCTGATGGTCTTTGCGTTTACCCATAATTATTCAATTACACTTGAACTAATTTTCAATAAACAAACTATATATATTTCAAAAGATGTAATATATATGACACACAACTAAAACTTTTCCGTACAAAATGTATATACTTTATTTAGTTATTGCAGTTATATATTCGGAGCAGAGAGAAATGTCCTTCGAAATAGAATTTGCTAACTGAACCAAAATGAAAGAATATTTTAATTTATAGTCTAAATTTTAAGTTACAAACTACCTCCTTAAGAGTAGGAAACCAATTGCATTTGGGCATTTCTGTATTTTCCCAAAAAGACGGTAAGTCCAAAAATCTAAATTTAAAAATTTTGCTTTGTCGGCAAGGGCGGGTTGGGAAGTGATCTCTGCAACCGTCGTAAAACAATTTAACTTGATAAATTCTACGAATAATCTTTAGGAGGGTAATAGAATTACTGTTATAATATTAAATTCTACGAATAATCTTCAGGAGGGTATTAGAATTACTGTTATAATATTTAATTCTACGAATAATCTTTAAGAGGGTATTAGAATTACTGTTCTAATATTACAAACAGATGTCTACTAACAAAAGAATTTGAACAAAGATTTGCGAACACAAATTATAATTATTTGTTGAATATAATATAAAATGAAAATAAAGCATATTTTGTTTAGACGTCATTGAATTTTAAAATATAAAATCTGTAAATATCAATATTAGTTTTTATAATATCATTGGATGATAATAATTTTAATGTTATGTGTACAAAACATCGAGCTTTCTCTATACTGCAAATACAGCGTTCAAACACATATTATATCATATTTGGCAGCGACAAAATATTGTCTCAGTCAGATTAAGAGAGTAAGAGAGAACCACTGTCCCTATATCCCGCTGACGTCTCACCAGTTCGTAGACAGCCTACTAGCGATATCTACTAGCCAATAGATCGTCATTTTACGTCGAAAACACTTTTGTTCCTAATATCGCCTGTATACCAATTTTAATCCTACCCTTAACAACAACAATAAATACATATTTCGTGTCAAAGTAAATATATATAAATAAAAAACAGCTGATCCAGTGCCATCGCTGCCAGCAGTGGGGTCACGCCACAGCCAATTGTAGGCTCCGCCCACGTTGCCTAAAGTGTGCGCAGGACCACCTCACACAAACTTGCGCCAAGAGCCCGGACACGTCAGCAACACCCGCCAGCCACACCCGGCCAACTATACAGAATGCCCGGTGTACATCGATAAAATAAAAATAATAGAAACAAACAAAACCACACGGACTACCATACGGACTAATAATACATACGTTGACGCACCTGCCCCTTCGAAAAACCACCGGAAAAATCCCAACCAAACAGTCTCCCTAAAACAAAACTTCCTCCCCAAAAAACAAGATTTCCCAGCGCTCCCAACCCCAAAACATACCACGTATCATCCCTCAAACAACAACAGCAACAGCAACAGCAACAGCAACAGCAACAGCAACAGCAACAGCAACAGCAACAGCAACAGCAACAGCAACAGCAACAGCAACAGCAACAACAATGGACGACATCACGGAATTATTCTCAGAAATGGCCAAGCTGAACGCAACAATAAATATCTCCAACATGCTTGCAGCCAAAAAAGATTTGAACATAGCTCTCGCAAAAGCGAAATCAAGCAACGAGCATTTTACAATATTCTTATCATTCGCGCAAAATGTACACACATACAACATTTAAACACGAAACAACGCTAAACATCTGTTCATGGAACGCCAACGGAGTTATGGGTAAGATAGGTGAACTTACACACTTTCTACAAACTCACAACATACACATTTGCTTACTAAACGAAACTAAACTCAACAACACACACAAATTTAAGATACACAAATACACAACGTACAGAGCTGATCGACCACAGCAGGGCCCGATCCCCTCAGGGGGCGTTGCAGTGTTAGTTAAAAACAACGTGCCACACACACTTACACCAAACCCACACACTACACTAGAAACACTAAAAATAACAATTACAGACAACACAGTAATCTACGCTGCATACAAGAGTCCACGAAACCATTTCACACGCACAGATCTCACTACATTGCTACACAAAAACAAAACTTTGGTGGTCGGCGATTTTAACGCGAGACATACGGACTGAGACTGCAATACAAACAACAATAACGGTTGCACACTTAAATCATACACAAATTCACACGTCGCTATCATACTACACCCAAACACACCCACACACTACCCCGAAAACGGAAGTACGCCCACCACGATCGACCTAATCATAAATAAAATGTGCATAACATCACCCACCCCATATCCCTACCCGAACTTAACTCTGATCACAACCCAATCATTTTTCATTTAACCAATCATCACATAGAAAACATCCCTAAAATAATAACTTCATACAAATACACAAAGTGGGCGCACTTCCGAAAAACACTTGACACGATCATCCCCATTAACAATCAAATACACACAACACAAGACATCGATACACAATTAGAACACTTCACAAACGCCATACACATTGCAAAACAGAAACACGCACAAAACATTAAAATCAGCTCACACAAACTTAACTTGCCACCACACATTACACAATTAATTAAACAGCGTAACCACACCAGAAGACTATGGCAGAGGACACACACACCCCTACACAGAATACACCTTAACACATTAAATTCACAAATAAAAACGGAAATAAAAATACACAAAAACAAGACATGGTCCCTAAAACTCTCCGCCCTTAATCCTAACGATAACTCCCTCTGGCAGCTGACAAAAGCACTTAAAAAACCCTACACAAGAATACCCACACTCACACATCACAACACAACAGCTATCACAGACGAAGACAAGTCAGAGATGATAGCTAACACATTTGAACAAATACACGTAACACACACCCCAAACACCCCCACACAAGATAAAATTACACAAGACACACTACAATACTTAAATACCCCACATAACACTGACTCTAAAACGCTGTCCAGACTCCTCACCACCCCATCCGAATTAACAAAAATTATTAAAACCCTACCCAACCGTAAAGCTCCTGGCCCTGACCAAATAGCAAACCTAATCCTTAAAAACCTTTCTAGAAAATCCATTATCCAACTCCACTACATTATTAATTCAATAATAAAACTTCATCACTTTCCTGCTGCCTGGAAAACTGCTACGGTCCATCCAATCCTTAAGGGGAGGTTCTCATGTAAAGTTTTCAAAAAATCGATTTTTTTTATATCACATTTTTCGAAAGGTATAACTGTATACTATATTGGGTTTAAAGCGTTTTTCGATCCGCGCATCACAAACGTTTCTGCAGACCATTGTTCGAAGCTGTGTACCGGCCGCCACAGGCCGCTCTCGGGTCGAGACGCGCGACTCAGTTAGAGAGCTTTTCTCGGCTTTATGCACGTTCCCAGAATGCTTGGCATTGCACTGTACATGTGTACAGGCCTTCGGAACATATTTGCAGACTAATCGTGAGTTATGAAAAAAACTAAAATACATTAAAAAACAAAAAAAATTTTAAATCAGTCACATTTTTGGTCCGCCATATTGGATTTGCCATTTTTATTTTTATATTGTGGCACATATTACCCCAAATCCATATTTAGAAATCGGGAAATTGCATTGTTTTTTTTGGTCCGCCATATTGGATCAGCCATTTTGAATTTTGAAAAACTGACTTCAGATTCGGATTCAACGATGTCCAAAACTATTAATTTCATGTCATTGTTACGAAAAATTGACTTTTTATCACGAATATTCCATCGATAATGTTTCCAAAACTTTAAACGCGTTTATCTCGAAACAAGATTCTTCAAAACTGCGTGCAGTCTCACTTGAGACCGGTTTGATGTACAACCTTAGACTTTTGACCACTCGAAAGAGAACCTTTTTCCGTGGAAGATAGACCTATACAATGTACAAATTGTTTATATAAACGATTTGTTATAAGGTCTTGAAGTGGAAAAAATACCCGAAAAATCAACTTTAAAGTTCAAGATAGTCCAAAATGGTCAAATTTCAACTTTTTTCCCACTTTTTTAGGTCTATCTTCCAATTAATTTAATTTTCTTTTTGACGGTGTTCCCACTTTTTTCTTCCAGACAAATACTGAGGCGCTAAACTGCACGCCGATTTCCAATTACACGCTGACATCACTCTAACTAACCATGGGCGCCATTTTGATTGTAATTCTTTAAAAAAATTCTAAAATGTAGACAAAAGAATAACTTTTTAGAATTTTTTTAATCTATTCACCAGTGACATCCCCACATTCCCGAACACACACACTGCACAATACGCAGACGATACAGCCATATATACACACTCCTTTAGCGCCCAAGTAGCCACAAAACAATCACAAATACATATAAACATACTGGAGCGCTACTGGAACAAATGGAAAATACACATAAACGCTAACAAAACCGAAACCATAGTCTTTACACGTAAATTCACACACAACAAAATAATCAGACCACTAGAAATACACAAACAAAAAATTACACCCACTAACTGCGTAAAATACCTTGGAATACACTTATACAAAACACTAAGACACCATCAACACATCAAACACACACTATCAAAAGCACTCGCCGTCATTCGCAACATCTACCCTTTACTTGTCAAAAACAGCTCCCTCACATTAAAAAACAAATTACTCATATATACATCAATCATTCGCCCCATCATCATGTATACAGCCCCAGTCTGGTGCAATGCGCCGACCACCACTACACTACCACTGCAACGCCTTCAAAACAAATGTTTAAGACTGGCGACCAACTCTGGACGTTACACCCGAATTACACAACTACACGAAGACACTAACATACCATACATAACAGATTACATACAAGAAACATCACAAAAATTTTACAAAAATACACAATATAATTCAAACACACTCATAAAAAACATAACACAAATCCGCGACAACAACACTACAAGTAAACTCAAACACAAGTTACCCTATCAAAACTTACCCATATTTCTAGAGGGGTTTCATGACCAGAACACACAATACTAACACGCACAACAACACTGTACACTACGAACACACACGCACACTACACAACACAAAACAAAACATATTCTCATACACAAAAATGTACATCCATCACCAACAAACATGTAAATATTTTAAATTAGTTAAGTTAGTTTGTAAGTTTTAACAAAAATATTGTTTTCAATTTATTAAATGAGTTTTTTGGCACCTCCTTTCCCACAAAATACAATCCTAACGCGCAATGTACAACAAAAATTTATAACAAAAACAATCACACAATGTTCAAGCACACAACGCAATAACACACATACACAGATATACACTCCCATTGTGAGTAGGGGCTCTGACAAAACCAACCATGTTGTCCACACTTTAGTATATAAGTATTATTGTAATTAAAATAAAAATAAATAAAGAAAGTTGAAAGAAGAAGAAAATTGTGTGTTTTTGTAAAATTTTTGTGATGTGTCTTGGATGTAATCACGGATGTAAGGTCATTAGGATGTTAAATGTATATAAAATATATATATATATATATATATATATATATATATATATATATATATATATATATATATATATATATATATATATATATATATATATATATATATATATATATATATATATATATATATATATATATATATATATATATATCTATATATATAGATATATCAGGCTATTCTACTAATCAGAGATTACAATCCAACACAAATTTGTAGAAATAGAATATATATATTCTGTAACACAACAGTACAGTATAATTGTATACTTCAACACAGTTCAAATGTTATTATTGATTAGGAAACAGACCCAAAACTCGACGCTAGATGGCCTTTTCAGACACATCAACAATAACCAACACCCTTCCTGCGAGTTATGGGTCTATTATTTCCCCCGTATCAAGTTGAAGTTTCAGCCCACAAGTGTTAACGCACCATTGGCGCTTCGGTTTAGGTAGTCCTTTCGTAAACACACCGACAATTTGTTCTTCGGTGGACCGGTGAACAATCTTTATTTGTTTTTCCTTTAAAATATCACGGATAAAGTGGTGATGGATGTCAATATGCCAATTGCTTCCATGAAAAATTGGGATTTCAGCCAGTTTGATAGCGTTGAGATTATCGCTATGAATAGTGATGTCGCTCAATACTTCAAATCCTAGTTCGTGAAGAAATCTTTGGAAGTATACATACTCTTTAGCGCACTTCGCCAAAGAAATATATTCGGCTTCGATTGTAGAGAGGGCAACGGTCTTTTCTTTCTACGCATCCCACGATATTGGACCTCCATTCATTAGGAAAACATTCCTAGAGTATGAATGCCTGTCTTCAATGTTGCAACCCCAGTCTACATCGACGAAGCCTTTCATGGGTTCATAATTGGTCCCGCAAATTAATCCAAGATTAATAGTTCCTTTTAAAGAATACAATACGCGTTTGCAGCTTTCCAGTGCTCAATGTCATGACAAATTTTTAATTGACCTGAATGATTTGCAGCAAAACTAATGTCAGGTCTATTTTTCGTAGCCATGTACTTCAGTGCTGGGACACTGCCGTATCGTTTAGCGACTATGTGACGTCAGAAAAAAGGTGAGAGCAATTTCTCGTATGCGATCGCATTATGTTGAGTTAGGGTAGGGACAATCGCTTTGAAGTGCAGAGTTGTTAGAATTACGTCATATTTACGTAATGCGATCGCCTGGAGATGCGACAGAGTCCCAGCAAAGGGCACCTACAAACTCACGAAAAGGTCGTTTGAGGTCTTCTTCGCTCGGCGATTTCTTCTTCATCAGCTTCAAACTTCCGTCGGTCGGTGTGGCCATTGGTTTACAATCGGACATACCGAATCGTCTTAATAAATTAGTTATGTAACCCCTCTGCTACATTTCTATTTGTTTACCATCTTGAGTAAACTCTATTCCAAGATAATAGCTCATATTTCCAATGTCTTTTTTATCAATCTGTCTATCAAAATGTCATCCACATTAATAACGATCATGAGCACGGATCAGAGTTTTAGATCGTAAAGCGATTTATTGTAACAGCATACCTTGTTGCCGATCTTAAGTTCCAACAACATGTCCTTGGCCTTGAGTCCAATGCGATTACTTCGTTCATCTGCAACGATCCTTTCCAATGAATCTGGTAAACTCTTCGGAGGTTCCATGAATATTAGTTCATTTAACTCTCCATTTAAGTATGCCGTAGTGACATCGAACTGTCTTATTATCGTACCAAATTCGGCAGCGAGAGACGTCATAAGTCTGATTGTTCCAAGGCGAGCCATTGGTGCGCCTTTTGTCTTCCCAGTCCAGACTTGATCTTATTGCGAAGTACTATACGGCTTCCGATCATGACATCCTTTTCGGGGCGGTCAACCAATGTCCATGTATCGGTTTTGATGATCGACTTAATCTCGCTGTCGATAGTTTTACGCCAACCGTCGGCGTTAGAACTAGACAGAGCCTGTCTCATAGGAACTTCGGCTAGACACACTAGCTCTTCCTGAATGGTATGAGATTTTTCAGACGCTTCCGCAATGGTTCAGTAAATTTTACGTGGTCGTCCTCTTGTACCTGTTTGAACGGAACACTTCTTCTTACAATTTGAATGTTTCCCTCACCTGCAGGTACAGTATTTTCGTCGTGAGACTCCAACTGATTCTCGGCTACATCCGAGCTCGGTATACAGTTCACATTATGATGAATTTCGGAGAGATCATCAAAGTCGTCTCTCACGTTGATCCCTTCCTCATATGAGAATACTCCATTTGTTGTGTAAACTCTCTAACAAATCTTACATCCCTACTTACGATGACATTTTGGCATTCTCTAGACCAGATTCTATAGCCTTTGCTTTCGTCGGCATATCGCAGGAAGATCCCTTCTCTGCCGCGAGGATCAAGCCTACTCCTCCCTGGTTCTCTGTCGAGATAATAACCCTGAATGCCAAATAATCGAAAATGGCTCATGTCGGGTACTTTCCCGAACCATTTTCCGAACCATTCCTCGTAAGGTGTCCGCCATCCAAACTTTTTGATAGCGAACGATAACGAACGTAGTTTGCCTTGTTAATCGCTTCAGCCCATAAAGAAGCAGGCAAACCAGATTCTATTAAGTAATATCTGGCAGTTTTTACAAGGGACCTGTATTACGTTTCGGCAACGCCGTTTTGCTCAGGATTGTTTTGAATGGTTAATTTTCTAGTTATTCCGTGTTTTCTTAGGTAGTTACTAAACTTGGTACTCATGTATTCTCTGCCATCGTCGGATTGTAGATATTTTAATCTTGTTCCGTTTTGGTTCTCCATTAACGCGATGTAGTAAGTCGTCAATTTAAATACGTCAGCTTTAGAGAGTATGAATCGAACTTCACACCATATTGATTTATCATTTAAATTCGACGTAATATTTCGCTTGTCCAAGAGATTTTACTCTCATTGGCCCGCAGACATCGGTGAGAACCAAATCGAGAATGTGTGTTTGTCTGTGCGATTTTTTAGGAAATGGCTTCCGAATCATTTTCCCGTTCAAACAAACATCGCAATTGAAATCATGAACGACGTCTACGTGTCGAATTCCTTGTATTGCTCCGACGCGTTCTGTAGTTAAGATGTATTTTGCTGATAAAGGATTCGTTCTAAAATCTACGACGTGCAACACATTTTTGAGGATATTTTTTCTTTCGCCTAGTACATCGACTTCGAATTGCACCGTTCCCGTCGTGGTTATCTCCGTTGATGAGGCGTTGGCGAGATTTAAAATACTACGATCGGAATTACCGATTCTTCTGAAATCTTTAAGATCGCGTAATAAAAGTGATGAAGTGCCAATATCGAGACACCATTTTCGTTCATGGTCACATGAATAAACAACATTCGAATTAAAGCAGACATTTTCGACACACTTTGCGGATTCATTGTCGTTGTTTTTTTTACGGAATTCGTTGGCTTTGTGTCCGATTTTTTTACATTTATAACAATGAAATGTAGGTTTATCCATTTGCATCGATCGATCCGAGTGAAAGTTTTTATTTGTTGCATTCTGTCATTCCAAATACGCGAAAAAAAGTTCTTTTTCGCGCATCGTTTTCCTCTACGATCTTTATACGCAATGCTTCAGCTGTCGGCAACTCGTCACGCGACTCAATAGCGCATCTGAAATTCTCAAAATTTGCTGAAAAACTATACAGTAGCATAATAGTGAGTAAATCACTCCATGTCAGATAATTTATCGACAGTATCAAAAAAACTATTAAGATGCTCACGCAGATCCCCGTTGTCCGCCATTTTATGCACCGTTAATTTCTTAAATAACGTATTTTCTCGTCGGTCCCGTTGATTGTTAGATCGATTTTAGTTTCATCCACATGCCATGTGCGGTCTCGCAGTTCTTTACATGTTTCAGCTCAACTGGACTCATCGACAAGATCATAACGGACATCGCCTTGCCATCATTTTTCATCCAAGCTCTCACAGCACTCGTATTGCTTTCCGTCATCTCGGGCTTTACATACGTTCCATTCACAAGTAATTTTTTATCAATATCGCTTTCATTTGCAACTTCCAAGAATCGTAATTTCTTTTATGCAGAAGTTGAAATCCTGACATATTTGTGGTATTCATTTTTGATTTTGTTATTAACAAAAACAAACTGAAACATTTTGCGCTAATTGCATGTACCTGGACCCATATCCTGTTAAGGATCAGGCTAGTCTACTAATCACAGTTTACAATCAAACACAAATTAGAAGAAATAGAATATATAATTTGTAACACAACAGTACAGTATAGTTGTATACTTCAACATAAACCCAGTTCAAATGTTATTACTGATTGGGAAACAGTCCCGCAACTCGACGCTAGATGGTCATGCCAGACACATCAACAATAACATACTATAACAGTTTGGCTGAAAAGTTCGTAAGCTAACATAGTAAAACACATTTATTTGGTAAAATTCGATTTATTTATTTAATGTAGTTACCTTCGAGAGCGATACAACGGTTATAGCGGTCATACAATTTTCCGGTGCCATTATTATAGTACGATTTCTATTTAGTCTCAAAATAAGCCTTAGTTTCGGCGATTACCTCTTCATTAGTGCTGAATTTGTTTCCAGCGAGCATTCTTTTGAAGTCTGCAAACAGTAAAAAGTAACTGAGGGGCCAGATCCAGAGAATACGGTGGATGGGGAAGCAAATCGTAGCCTGTGATTTGTGACACGGTGAATTGTCTTGATGAAGCAGCACTTTTTTCTTCTTCAAATTTCATCCTTCAAACGCTCCAGCAATTCTATACAATAATTGCTGTTGATAGTCTGGCCTTTTTCGAGGTAATCAATGAATATTATACCACATGCATTCTAGAATACTGAAGCCATAAATTTGCCAGCCAACTGTTGCGTCTCTCCACGCTTTGGATTCGGTTCATCGCGTGCAGTTCTCTTGGCTGACTATCGATTCGACTTTGGAGTGTAGTGATGGAGCCAAGATTCATCCATTGTCACATATCGTCTGAAAAATTCGTTTATTACGGTTAAATATCGCTCTTTATTAAGGTTAAATATCGCTAAACTTTGCTCCGAATCATCAAAATGTTGTTTTGATTGATTATAAGCTCGCGCGGCACCCACTTTGCGCACAGCTTTCGCATGTCCAGCACGTTCTTTTGATATCTGTAGAGTCTCAGCTATGTCAATCAACTTCACTTTACGTTCATTTAGAAATATTTTGTGAACTTTTTTTTGATGTTTTTGTCGGTAACTGCCTCTTTCGAACGTCCACTGCGAGAATCGTCTTCGAAGCTCATTTCGCATCGTTTAAATTTAACAAACTATTATTCAACGGTTGATTTCGCTGGTGCAGAGTCCGAGTGATGTTTATCAAGCCAAGCCTTGGCTTCAACAGTATTGTTTTTCACCAAGAAGCAATGCTTCATTAACACACAAAATTGATTTTTACCCATTTTTTTTAACAATAACAAAAGATGCTTCACTTACAATGCTATATCTCACGAATCAATTATCCGAAAGCTAAAAAAATTATACACGTATCGCTTGAAGGTTAGTACTAATTAAAACTCATATGGATTTAACTCTATTGACGCCATCTATGTGTCAGCCTACGAACTTTTCAGCACATCTGTTGATGCCAATACAATATAGAGATACTGCTTCGGCTAAGAGCTCCAAGATAATAATATATGTGGGCGCCAGTCCGGTAATCCTGAACGTCCTGGAGGCGGCAGAGAGTCGGTATTATCAGCGCTCAGCTCGGGTGCGGTCTTGTGTTCTGATTTCCGCTGTCACCAAACGTTGGTTTAGGCGACAATATTTCCCAGTACGGCCCCGTAACAAGGTGGTTACTTCACGTGCGTGATCCGGAATATAACGTCGAAATGGCGTTTTTCATTGCCTTAAATACAGGTGATACGTGTTATGTACGAGATATTAGCAAAAATGGGACTTATAGCCACGGTATGTACGGAATTTAAAGCTAAGTTACTTAGTGGTATATTACGAGAGAGAGTTTCTAATACCAAGCTCCGGTATGAGAGTCCTGCCATAAAAATGAACGTGCATAAAACGGTTTTAACATTTCGACATGCCAAGCTCCTACAGAGCGGCCATTCATGTCCGAAAGTTCATTACGAGTATCCGAGATGCGATTTTTAATTCGACATTTTGTAAACTTAGGCGCAATTTTAACCGAATAGTACGTACCAGCATCAGACAGGATGGTATTGCGCTTCCATACAAGATCTCCCACCCGATAGTCAACCGTAAGCCGGCGACGAAGGTTGTGATGAGCTCGGGTTTTATCCGCGGCAGCGTCAATCCACTGACGAACAAGACGCCGTAATTTTTGAATTAAGCGGTGAGCATAGTGCTCGCGGGACTCAACCCCTTACGGTACATTTCTTTTCTTTACAGTGTTATTGCTAGTACTTAATTCTCGACCGAAGCTTAGCAAAGCAGGAGTATAGCCGGTAGTTTTGTGAACAGTGGTACAAAAAGCACAGTCCAGAATAACAACGGCGTTGCTACAATTTCAACCAGTACTCTCACTTCGCTTGTGATTATCCGGAGCCAAAGAGACCGATTCGCTGCTGAAGCTGTAATCAGGAAGGTCATCTGCAACGAAACAGTCGGTCAAACCCACAGATGAATCGCACTAAACCAGGAGCGCTGCTGATTTCGAAACCCGCCACGGACGCGGGTAACTACATGAAATCTGTATATATTAACGGACAAGAATTTCAGGGGCTCATCGACTCTGGAAGTTTGAGCTGCATGGTACGTTTTACCGTAGCCCTTCAAGCAGGTTTACGTATGCAACCAAATAATTACGCAATATATGGATTTGGAGATACGACACCTGAAGAGGCGAAAACTCTGGGAAACGCGATGGCAGATATGACAGTGGCCGGTGTCAGAGGACAAGTCGAGATACTGATTGTTCCGGATAAAGTTCTGCCCGTGGAGGTGATCATAGGTAGTTCTTGGACAGAGAAACCGATCGTCACATACATGAAGATCGGAGACAAACTAGAGATTAAATATACGACAGAGTTGCCTTTTCAATAAGCGGATATCGAAAAGCTAACTCGTGTTGATTTAAGTGCGACGCGAGAAACCACAATTCCAGCGAGATTTGTGAATCTTGTAGAAATCGATATTCCGCAACAACGAGCATTCGGATCAAACGGAGCTACACTATTTACGTCGGAGACTAGATGTGCAGAAGTGCTTGTCGCGAATTTTACCAATCACACCATCACTGTTGAAGAGTGTCCAGTGATTACGCGAGCTGAAGAAGTCCTGATGTGTCAATCAAACGAAACACAACAGAAGGATGAAGACGAGTTACCAGGGATCCCAATTTATCAATCTGTATCTTCCAGTGAACGCGAAGAGCTAGTGAATTTGTTGCGACAATATAGAAACAAACTTGAAAGAGCTCGGTTGCACCTCAATAACGGAGATGACCATCGTAGAGATGGAAAACGCCAAACCAGTGCGATGTTACATTACCGTACAACGAAAACACACCGTGATATTATCGCTAATACTGTGAGGCAGTGGAAGGAGTGTGGTATAACAACAACACAAAATCCACTTATATCAGTGCTGTACTCGTGGTATGGAAGAAAATTGGAGAGCCGAGGGTAGTCGTCGACTACAGACGTCTGAATGCGCAGACGAAGAAGCATCCGTGGCTGATAGCTGACTTCAATGAGCTGCTGGAGCAATTGTCTGAAGCTAGCATGTTCACAGTACTTGACCTCGCTCATGGGTACATTCAGATACCACTCATCGCTGAAGCGAAAGAGAAAACGGCGTTTGTAACACCAAACGAAACAGGCCAGTTCAAACGAATTTCGTTAGGACTAGTAAACACGCCGTATGAATTTACTCGTCTTCATGCCTTAGGTGATCGGCGAAATCATGTAGCGTTATGCTACATGGACGACTTGATGATACCGGCGAAGGATTTGAACAATATGTTATATCGCATAGAACGTGTCTTTGAAGCGTTTAGGCACGCTGGACTGACGTTTTCGGGGCGGTCAACCAATTTCCATGTATCGTTCTTGATGATCGACTTAATCTCGCTGTCGATAGCTTTACGCCAACCGTCGGCGTTAGAACTAGACAGAGCCTGTCTCATAGAAATTTCGCCTAGACACACTAGCTCTTCCTGAATGGTGTAAGATTTTTCAGACTCCTCCGGGATGGTTCAGTAAATTTTACAGGGTCGTCCTCTTGTACCTGTTCTAACGAGAGTCGGTCTGCTGGGACCTCTTCTTCCTATAATTCGAATGTCTTCCTCGTGAGACTCCAGTTGATTTTCGGTTGAATCCGAGCTCGGTAAATTGTTTACGTTATCATGAGTTTCAGAGAGATCATCATAATCATCCCTCACTTCTATCTCTTCTTCATAAGAGAATTCGATATAATCCTCCATTTGTTTTGTAAACTCTCCTACAAATCTTACATCCCTACTTACGATGACCTCTTTGCTATCTATAGACCAGATTCTATAGCCTTTGCTTTCGTTGGCGTATCCCAAGAAGATTCCCTCTCTACCGCGAGGATCTAGCTTACTCTTCCCGGGTTCTCTGTCGAGATAATAAAGCTAACTGCCAAATACTCGAAAATGGCTCACGTCGGGTACTTTCCCGAACCATTCCTCGTACGGTGTCCGCCCATCCAAACATTTTGATGGCGAACGATTACGAATATAGTATGCCGTGTTGATCGCTTCAGCCCAAAAAGAAGCAGACAAACCAGATTCTATTAATAGACATCTGGTGGTTTCTACAAGAGACTTATTTTTCCTTTCGGCAACGCCGTTTTGCTCAGGATTGTGCGGAATGGTTAATCTTCTAGCAATTCCGTGATTCTTTAGCTAGTTACTGAACTCGGTACTCATGTATTCTCTTCCATTGTCGGATTGTAGACATTTTACTCTTATTCCTTTTTGGATCTCCATTAACGCGATGTAGTCAGTCGTCAATTTATCTACGTCAGCTTTAGAGGCTATGAATCGAACTTCGCACCATCTTCATTTATCATCAATAAATTCGACGTAATATTTCGCTCGTCCAAGAGATTTTATTCTCATTTGCCCGCAGATATCGGTGTGAACCAGATCGAGAATGTGTGTTTGTCTGTGCGATTTTTTAGGAAATGGCTTCCGAATCATTTTCCCCTTCAAACAAACATCGCATTTGAAATCTTTTACGGCGTCGTCGTGCTGATTTCCTAGTATTGCTCCGTTGTGTTCTGCAGTTAAAATATATTTTGCGCAAGCATGACCCATTCGCCTATGCCACAATTCGAACGTCGCAGACCTAGATTTCAACGCCGTCGCTGCGTTACAAACATCATGTGTGTGTTCGCGTACATAATACAAGTTACAACTGCGTTCAGCGCTGAGCTTGACATCGCCATTTACGTTTAATACTAAAGCATCATTCTTTTTAAAATGAATTTCGTAACCACTATCAGTTATTCTCCCAACTGATAAAAGATTCGTTCTATGATCTTGGACGTGCAATACCTTTTCGAGGATGATATTTTTTCTTTCACTTAGTACATCGGCTTCAAATTGTACTGTTCCCGTAGCGGTTATCTCTGTTGATGAGTCTTTGGCGAGATTTAAAATTCTACGATCGGAAATACCGATTTTTCTAAAATCTTCAAGATCGCGACATAAATGTGATGAAGCGCCACTATCGAGACACTATTTTCGTTAGTGGTGTCACGAATCAACAACATTCGAATTAAGGCAGACATTTTAGACATGCTTTGCGGATTCATTGTTGTTGTTTTTACTACGACATGCTTTGGCTTTGTTTCCGATCTTTTTACATTTGTAACAACGAAATGTAGGTTTATCTATTTGCCTAGATTGATACGAGCTAACGATTTTATTTGCTTATGTTCTATCACCCCGACCACGCGAATGGAAGCTTTTTTTTTACAAACATAGCTTCCAAAGGCGAACAACGTGTTTCGCTTTTACGCGCATAGTTTTCCTCTACGAGCTTTATACCTAATGCTTCAGGTGTCGGTAGCTCGTCACGCGACTCAATAGCGCATCTGAAATTCTCAAATTTCGCTGGCAAACTATACAGTAGCATAACAGTGACTAAGTCTAAATTAATTCGTACCTCCATGTTAGATAGTTTATCGACAGTATCAAAAAAACTATTAAGATGCTCACGCACATCCCCGTTGTCCGCCATTTTGTGCAGCGTTAATTTTTTCAGCAACGTGGCTTTTCTCGCCGGTCCCGTTGACTGGTAGATCGATTGTAGTGTCATCCACATGTCATGTGCGGTCTCGCAGTTCTTTACTTGTTTCAGCTCACCCGGACTGATCGACAAGATCATGTCGGACATCGCCTTGCCATCATTTTTCATCCAAGTTCTCACAGCACTCGTATCGTTTTCCGTCAACTCGGGTTTTACATACGTTCCATTCACGTACTCCCACAAATCATTCTTTATCAATATCGATTTCATTTGCAACTTCCATGTATCGTAATTACTTTTATGTAGAAGTTCATATCTTGACATATTTGCGGTATTCATTTTTGATTTTTTTATTAACGAAAAAAAAAACTGAAACTTTTAGCAGTAATTGCATGTACCTGGGCCCATAACCTGTTAAGAATCAGGCTATTCTACTAATCAGAGATTACAATCAAACACAAATTAGTAGAAATAGAATGTATTTATTGTAACACAACAGTACAATATATTTGTATATTTTGACATAAAGAACATATTTCAATTGTTATTGTTTATTAGGAAACAGTCCCGTAACTCGACACTAGTTATCCATGCCAGACACATCAACAATAACTAACAAGTATTAAGTGGACCATATAGTTTTCCTTTCTGTTTATAAGGAATAAAGAATCTACATTACTGTGCATTATTTGTGCTTCAATATGTTAAAATAAACGAATATAATTCGCTACAAGAAGCAAATATGTTATGTTGGTTTGCATTGTTCTGAATTGAAAGTTTTTGTTATTTTGCGAGAAGAGAATCTCTTTGGTAAAATATTAATATTTATAGTGATAATTCAACTCTCCGTGATATAAAATGTAATGTCCAAGTTTGTTAGTGAAATACCAGATGACATTTTAAATTTTGTTGAAACTAATACATCTTTAGAAGAAAATTCCATAACATATCTTGATGGATATCTATGTTATTATTGTTTAAAAAAAATTATTTGTCAAAAATGCGAAAATGCTTTGTCTATATGAAATAGCGAAGACATTCTACCAAATAAAAATCTTTTATTAACAGTATTTCGGGACTAGGGACAGTCACAAAACTCCCCAGATTAACTTAAAGTACCGAGTTCAGCATTTGTCTTTCCGAGACCGCAGATATAATAAAGAGCACGATTAAATATAAAACTTGTATTATTATTTATTAATTAGATCCCAAAAACATATTTTAAATATATATATATATATATATATATATATATATATATATATATATATATAT
>CALYJB010000186.1:0-35322 GCA_944738965.1 Nebria brevicollis
CCTAGCTGAGTTTAAAATTTTAATGGCTGAACATAAACCCAGAGTAGTCTGCATCCAAGAGAGTCACTTAAAACCTCTTGATTCTAAGCAGTTGAAAAAGTAACGGATACGGCAGGACTCGAACCCGCGACCATCGGTTTCGCGCCGATCGCTCTAACCAACTCAGCTACGCATCCACTAACCACAACCGTCACTTTTTCAACTGCTTCAATTGCCAAGTGTTAACAAATACGTTCGAAGACTTCACACTGTGATATTGACAACGAATAATTGTAACGTAGGCTACTAGGTACGGAAACCCGCACAGTACATGAAATAGAAATAATGTTATTACTATTCAACGATATTCACGTTAAGATACATATGCTAGAATAATTTTAAGCAGTTGAAAAAGTAACGGATACGGCAGGACTCGAACCCGCGACCATCGGTTTCGCGCCGATCGCTCTAACCAACTCAGCTACGCATCCACTAACCACAACCGTCACTTTTTCAACTGCTTCAATTGCCAAGTGTTAACAAATACGTTCGAAGACTTCACACTGTGATATTGACAACGAATAATTGTAACGTAGGCTACTAGGTACGGAAACCCGCACAGTACATGAAATAGAAATAATGTTATTACTATTCAACGATATTCAAGTTAAGATACATTCGTTGTCAATATCACAGTGTGAAGTCTTCGAACGTATTTGTTAACACTTGGCAATTGAAGCAGTTGAAAAAGTGACGGTTGTGGTTAGTGGATGCGTAGCTGAGTTGGTTAGAGCGATCGGCGCGAAACCGATGGTCGCGGGTTCGAGTCCTGCCGTATCCGTTACTTTTTCAACTGCTTAAAATTATTCTAGCATATGTATCTTAACGTGAATATCGTTGAATAGTAATAACATTATTTCTATTTCATGTACTGTGCGGGTTTCCGTACCTAGTAGCCTACGTTACAATTATTCGTTGTCAATATCACAGTGTGAAGTCTTCGAACGTATTTGTTAACACTTGGCAATTGAAGCAGTTGAAAAAGTGACGGTTGTGGTTAGTGGATGCGTAGCTGAGTTGGTTAGAGCGATCGGCGCGAAACCGATGGTCGCTGGTTCGAGTCCTGCCGTATCCGTTACTTTTTCAACTGCTTAAAATTATTCTAGCATATGTATCTTAACGTGAATATCGTTGAATAGTAATAACATTATTTCTATTTCATGTACTGTGCGGGTTTCCGTACCTAGTAGCCTACGTTACAATTATTCGTTGTCAATATCACAGTGTGAAGTCTTCGAACGTATTTGTTAACACTTGGCAATTGAAGCAGTTGAAAAAGTGACGGTTGTGGTTAGTGGATGCGTAGCTGAGTTGGTTAGAGCGATCGGCGCGAAACCGATGGTCGCTGGTTCGAGTCCTGCCGTATCCGTTACTTTTTCAACTGCTTAAAATTATTCTAGCATATGTATCTTAACGTGAATATCGTTGAATAGTAATAACATTATTTCTATTTCATGTACTGTGCGGGTTTCCGTACCTAGTAGCCTACGTTACAATTATTCGTTGTCAATATCACAGTGTGAAGTCTTCGAACGTATTTGTTAACACTTGGCAATTGAAGCAGTTGAAAAAGTGACGGTTGTGGTTAGTGGATGCGTAGCTGAGTTGGTTAGAGCGATCGGCGCGAAACCGATGGTCGCGGGTTCGAGTCCTGCCGTATCCGTTACTTTTTCAACTGCTTAAAATTATTCTAGCATATGTATCTTAACGTGAATATCGTTGAATAGTAATAACATTATTTCTATTTCATGTACTGTGCGGGTTTCCGTACCTAGTAGCCTACGTTACAATTATTCGTTGTCAATATCACAGTGTGAAGTCTTCGAACGTATTTGTTAACACTTGGCAATTGAAGCAGTTGAAAAAGTGACGGTTGTGGTTAGTGGATGCGTAGCTGAGTTGGTTAGAGCGATCGGCGCGAAACCGATGGTCGCGGGTTCGAGTCCTGCCGTATCCGTTACTTTTTCAACTGCTTAAAATTATTCTAGCATATGTATCTTAACGTGAATATCGTTGAATAGTAATAACATTATTTCTACCTCTTGATTCATTTAAATTGCGGGGATATAACATCTTCCGCAAAGACGTTGAGCGTGTTGGTCGTGCCAATGGTGGCGTTGCAAATGTCCTTGAGTCTTCTGGCCCTTTTAAAAATTGCACTATCAGAGCAAGGTTACAAGCAGTAGCATGCCAGGTATTTACACCTCGTAAAATTACAATCTGCAACGTCTAGCTTCCGGATAGAAACTGGAGTTTAAATGACCTAGAGGATTTATCACGCCAACTACCGACTCCTTTCATCCTTGTCGGTGACTTTAATGCGCACAGTCTACTCTAGGGTTCTGTAAGCACAGATGTCCGTGGTCGAATTGTCGAAAGCTTCTTGGACAACAATGATGTCACCCTTCTCAATACTGGCTCAGCCACGCACATAAACATGAGATCATGAAGTTTTTATGCAATTGACTTATCTTTCTCTACATCTTCTTTAGCTGCATATCTTCAGTGGCAGGTAGTTGACGATGTCCATTTCAGTGACCATTTTCCCATTCTTGTGTCGTTTCTTTCTAATGCTGTTTCTGATGTTCAAACATCAACAAAAAGATGGTTGTTTTATCTGGCGTATTAGAATGCATTTAGGATCAACCTAAAGCTACCTGCTCCGTCACCAGATTGTAGAACTACAACATCTTTCTGATTGTATTCTGTTTCTCGCTTCGGTGTCTATATCTGTCTAATCTTCTGGTCGAGCCAGGGCAAGGTCAGTTCCCAGGTGGAATGCTCAAGTTGCTGCCGATATTCGTGCAAAAACTTGCACACCAAATCACGTTAAGATAGCACGTGCGCAAGCCAGACGCACAATTCTTATGTCTAAAACTGAGTCTTGGCGCGGTTTTGTTTCTTCAATCGGTACTGATTCCGACCAAACTACACTTTGGAACAAAATCAGATATATGCACGGCTACAAAAAAATTTCCCATATTCCAATGCTCCAAGTCAATGACCAAGTATACACTACTAGAGATGAGATTTGTCAGATTTTAGCAGACCAGTTTGAGGCTGTTAGCAATTCAGACAATTATTCGCTTCATTTTTTGCGCTTAAGAGCGGCTGAGGAGGTTCCACTGGACTATGACTCGGATAACACTGAGTTTTAAAATTCTAGTTTTTCTTTCGATGAATTTGAATTTGCACGCAGTCGTACTGCAACCACATCTGTCGGGTATGACGACATCGCTTACGAAATGCTTAAACATTTACTCGACCATTTCAAACAAAGAATAGTGGAATTTATTAACCATCTTTGGGTTGAAAATATCTATCCAGTCGTCTGGCATGAAGCAATAATTATGCCGATTTTCAAAAAGGGAAAAGAAGTGTCTCATGCTTCTAGTTAGCGTCCTATATCTTTGACGTGCCACTTGTCAAAGATATATGAACGTATGATCAATTCCCGGCTCAGCTGGTTTCTAGAATCTCGCAATCTCATCAACAAACATCAATGTGGATCTCGTCAGCACCATTCCGCCACTGACCTTCATGTGTATTTGACAAACGGCATTCAGTCTAGTATCTTAAAATGCAACCACCTGGTTGCTGTGTTTTTTGATCTAGAGAAACCGTTCGACATGACCTGGAGATATGGAATACTACGAAAATTACACAACTGGAGTTTACGGGGCCATCTGTCTCAATTCATAGAAAACTTTCTTTGTCGCCGTTCATTTAGGGTCCGAGTTGGAGAAACTCTCTCTTCTACACGACCGTTGCAAAACGGTATTCCTCAAGGCTCTTCCATAAGTGTAACATTATTCTTGATTGCAATCAATGACATCGTTTCTACCATCCCCAATACCGTTGATTATTGTCTCTATGTCGATGCCCTCACCTTCTTCACTTCGTCTCAATCTCTCGCTCTCTGTCAGGAGAGATTATAGCAGGCTGTAGACATTGTTACTCTGGCCGCATCCGACCGTGGTTTTCGTTTCTCTACGGAAAAGACATGTGCTATCGATTATTGTCGCCTTCGCAAAGCACACAACTGTCCTGTTGTGACTCTTTACAACAGACCAATGCGGATTGTAGATGAGGTGAAGTTTCTGGGTTTAATTTCCAACAAACGTTTCTTATTATTGAAACACATCAACATTGTTTCTGCGCAGTGCAGAATGACATTAAAGGCAATCATGTGTATTGCCTCTACAAAATGGGGAGCCGAATGAGACTCTTTGCTACGCCTGTACACTACTCTGGTTCTGTCCAGGATAGACTACGGTGCCATCATTGTGTATACGGCCAGTTCCCATCACTTGAAGAAGCTAGACAGTGTACACAATGCTGGTATTCGAACTGTCACCGGTGCGTTTAGGACTACGCCAATTCCAAGTCTTCACTGTGAAGCTGGTGTTCCGCCACTTCACATAAGGTACATGAAACTTGGTATGAGGTACGTGTGCAAAATTCCAAAAACCACGCTATTTTCTTCAATAACGAGGAGTTAAATCGCTGTTATACGAATAGTGCAACTGACCTATACCCACTCGCATTAAAACTCCCAAGACTGTTGAATACCGCAGTACCTCCATGGGCATTTGCAGCCTTAACAACAAAGCTTGCGCTGACCAGTAAGCCAAAAGCTTCCACTCCTCATGCTATATACCTAGTCGAATTCTTTATGCAGCTGCAACAGTACACAGTTTTTCAACACACATATACCGATGACTCCAAGACAGACTCTGGTCCTGGCTGTGCTTTCGTGACTGACGGTGTATCCCACTCGTTCACACTGTCACCCATATTCTCGGTGTAAACCACAGAGTTATATGGGATCCTCTACTCTCTTCGACACTCCCGTCGATCTATCGATGAGCGACGTCACCTGCTCGTCTGCACTGATTCACTGAGTGCCATCTTGGGTATCAGTAGCAGATTTTCATCTGATCCTACTGTAGTGGACATTCGTAGCGAAATCGATAGATTGCGGGAGCTAGAGAGAGATGTCGTACTTATGTGGAAACCCGGTCATGTTGGGATACCCGGTAATCACTGTGCCCACCAGGCTGCTCTTGGGGCAGCCAACAGCGACTATATAGTTCGTCATCCCTTGCGCGCCGATGATGTGTTGATATCTGTGTCTGTTCATTGTCTTAAGACATGGCAAGAGGAGTGGGATAATTCTACTAGCAAATTGCGACGTATAAAGGTGTCAGTGGAGCGGTGGTTGCCATACGGTGCGAGCAAGTAGCTGTCTCACGTCTGAGACTAGGGCACACTCGTCTCACACACTTGTTCCTGTTACTTGGAGAACTACCACCGCTCTGCTCCACTTGTAACACTAGGCTCACTCTTGAACATATCTTCGAGCAGTGTCCTAGCTACAATTTGCATCGTCGCAATGCTGGTATTGAGGGTCCCTTAGCGAGCCATTTACGCAATGATGCGATGCACATAAGTAAACTGCTAACGTTTCTACGTGCAATTGATGTGTTGCATCAAATCTAAAACGTTACTTTCTTTTCGTTCTCGACAGTTAACATTTCATTATTGTTATTGTTATTATTTTTCTTTTCTCTCGAACCTTATTGCTGTCGGGGCTGTGGATTTAGGCAGTTCTCGACATATCAGCAGTGCAGAGTATGCTTCACATTTGTGAATGCACGATTAATTTTCTTTACGTTCTATCTTAGCTAGAACTCTCGTTTTAGTAATTTCGCGACAGAGCTTTATTGTATGCTAGTTCCTGCACATTGTACATTAAACATACTATTAAAGGATCGTCTATATAAGCGGTATTGACCTTAGTAGTCGATCCGCTATAATAATAATAATAATATATATATATATATATATATATATATATATATATATATGTATATATATATATATATATATATATATATATATATATATATATATACATTTACTCTAGCATCCCAAAATATGCCTAGTGCTATGTAATAATACTGTCTTTGTTAATTCTGCTGCCACCAGTGGACAGACGGGTCCACACCGTTTATAATTAAATAAAATAAAAATAAAAACCTGCCGAATTGAAGGCTCGTAGGAATTTGGTCAGGGGATGTCGATAGAACTTACTTCCGTTTAAAAATATAACTGTATTTACATATTAACAAAATGATAAATCCTTAAACATAATCTTAAAACTACTTTCATGCTATTAACACGATGACCCTAATCATCGTGCCTAAAACTGTCGCGCCCGAGCTACGGCGTTCGCCCGACTATTTTTTTTTTTGAACCTTCGCTACCCTCTATATATATATATATATATATGATACAATAATCTAGCTCCGGTTCAAAGTTACCGTAATACCGGACAATGCATCAAGTTTTGTCAATAAACTACACGAATTTTGAAAACAAATTGCTAATCTAAAATTGTAAATAAGGGAAACAAACCATGACTTGACTAAAACTGATAACGCGCATCTTGATACAATCTCTCGTAGATAGCAACAAAACTTAAATTAGAAAATGAATCCCCGATTCATTACAGCTATATAACTGACGCTCTACTTAACAGCAACTGATCCATTCTGATCACCACAGACAGTCGTTCACGGCGATCACAGCTATTTACTACACGAGACATCTCTTTCCAAAATCTTTCTTTCTATGAGTTGTACCCAAACTCATTCGGACTATAGACAGAAATTATGAGGAGCTTTATAAGACCCACTTGCAATCTGAGCCAGCATAAAAACAAACATACTTCACCAAGCACAACACATATTAGACGCCTTCTCACTACGCAACAACATGAAAAGGCAATGGCAAAGGCCCCGGCTTCCCCAACACAGACAACTCAACTCACCAAACCTACTATGCCGCTCTTTAGGTTGTATTCGTCGTTGTACTGTAAGTATTAGTATATTTTATTTATTGATATGCTGCCACCAGGTATTACTTCATTAGGTGAAGATATACCAAATTAAGTGTTAAAATATCTGATATGATCAAAACAACAACAGACTGTTAATAAAATTTGATATTTAAGAATAGTTTTTAGGAAAGAACAGTATAAATTAATTGACAGGACAATACAAATTTAATTGGATGAAAAGTTACTTGTGCTTGCATACGAAAATGCTCAAGACACTGCGATTAAGTTTTAAATGGTCCATGGAACGAACTTAATAAATTTTTTAAGTAAACTGATTTAAAATCTGTGAACTTAGGACTCTGACGACCGACTGAAAACATTTAGGCTGGGTTTTTCTCTTTCATTTTTAAAATTAAATTCTCCCTTTCCGCGCTTGATATTTTAGAATAGCTGTTATTTGTCGTACAGACTTCAAATCATCCCTCCCGTTTCAAGGTGAACAACGACGTTCCTCCACAAATATCTTTTTAAAATCATAAAGAGGATTGTGAAATCTATTGATCCAAATGTACCGTAAAGCCTTGCACATCAAAATTCATAAACATTTCCAACTCCCAAAATCAATCTTAGCAGTTGGGTTCTCATCTCAATTAACAAAAGTTTATTTGACTAGTCACCATCAAGATACTATTTTATCGTGTGACAGGTCAAGGCAACCAATAGCCAATTTTCATACAAAAATAAAACAAGTTACAGTGCAATTATAGGACTCTTTTCATACAGGTTAATGGTTCCGAATGAGAAGTCAAGATAAATACAGGCGAAAAGGGAGAAGGGAATGGCGGAAGTAATTGAAAAAGTCTTATGAAAATTGAAGTGTTATATGTTCTATCTATTATAATTTCTTATACAAATTTTTATAATATCTTTATTTTATTATTTTATTTATTTCAATACTTCATGCTTAGATTAATAAAGCGATATTCACAAAATACATATTATTATTTTGTCTTTTCAGAGTTGTGAGTATGGGTATTTGCTCATTGGCCCTAACCATCATTCTTTATATGTCGGAAACACTTTACTTTCGAGCAGCAACATTGAGTTTCTACGTTTGTTTTCCATGCATTTTAAATGGTAAGCTTTTACTGCTATCGAACAGCTGCGATCACTTTCGTCAGTAACCTAATGGTATATCCATTTTAATAGTGGTTATATATATATATATATATATATATATATATATATATATATATATATATATATATATATAGATATATATATATATATATATATATATATATATATATATATATATATATATATATATATATATAGATATATATATATATATATATATATATATATATATATATATATATATATATATATATATATATATATATTTATATATATATATATATATATATATATATATATATATATATATATATATATATATATATATATTACAACCATTCAATACTTAAATTTAAAAAATAAGTAAATATTAATGAGTTTCTTATTCTATTTGTTATAGCCGTCACCTTAGCCGGTCTAATTATATTACCAGTACGTTTAAAATTATGGGATCCACCAATCGAAATTGATGAAGATGTAAACATTCTATTATTAAAAACTAGTTTCACGAAGAGAAGACGCAATGCTAGAAGGACTTATTAATATTTGCTTTTATATATTTGTTACTTATTTATTCTTATGTATTTTTATGTTTGCATTTATATATTATTTATAATTGAAATTTTAGAATAAAAACAATTTATGGTAATTTTATATTAAGGAGACATTACAGGTTGTAGGCCTGCAAAGTGGGTCAACTTTAGGAATTTTTTATGAAAGACCTAAAATCAGTAGAATCATGCAGTTTTGCGGATTGAATTTATCTATCCTTCTATTACTGACCATTTATTCAACAATATGCTATCACAAACATGGCCGCGTCGGCGGCCATCCTGGCACCGCGCACGCGAAACATGTGCCCACTGTGTAGGGCCCCAGGCCCCTCCTGGTCATCTAAACCAAAAAACGCATATTGGTCAGTAAACTATAATAGATTTGCTGGATCCTGAACTTAATTAAAAAAAAACTTTTGGAAATTACATCAACATTGCGACCATATGATAAAAAGTGATAAAATTTACATTGCTTTTTTGAGCTTAAAACGTGATAAAAAATAGTAAATTTTAACAAAAATTGAATAAAAATAGGTTCAGGATCCAGTAAATGTTGTCTAGTTTTTAGCCCAATTCGTTACAAGTTAATTGGTCGAGTCGTTTGATCGCAATCTACGAAGGTAAAAAAAAAAGTAGTTCCGAGAAAAACGCGTTTAAAGTTTTCGCAATGGTTCCGACTGCAACAATAATTTTGCCGTGTCACCATTGTAGACGAAAATATTCCTTTATATGTTGTGACACTATTTTAACTTGATTTTGTTATCAAATTGTAATAATGAGAGTCCACAGATCCAATATGGCGGATGTTGTAAAAAAAAGCATGTCCCAGTTCTCATGAAATTGAACATATAAGCGTGTTGCGAACTTGAAATAAAAAAATTGGGGTCGGAATCATAATAATTTGCAAAATAAAAAATGGTTGAATCGAAATGGCCCCTAAAAATGAAACATAATAACCCTGCGGAACCGGCGCTGCGCTGAGCGCTCGAGAGGTACCTGTGTATAAGTGGCCGTAGGGGCCGTAAATCTTTCCGGATCGCGTAGGCCTTTCGGCCACTGATTCTACAGGAATGTAGCTTAGTAAAAATGCAAAATAAAAAAAATCGATTTTTTCAAAGTTGCAACCTGTAATGTCCCCTTAAGAATAAATATTACAACTGAAGAGTGTAATATGGCAGATACTATGTTAATAGTACAATTAGGACAAAGTAATAAATGCAGATTCAAGATTGGTAGTTTTTACACTCTTATACGCAGTATTAGAAAGTATCGTATCATGAAAAGATACGATTTCGAGATTTTTACCGAAACATATCGTTTGATCTACCCTGAATCGATTCCGACTATTTTGGAATAACGAGTTTGTGTGTGCTCTATAACATAAACGGTTGAAAGTAAAATTATGAATCTTCAAACTAAAGATTTACATATTCCTGGGAAGAAAACCTCCTATTTTTGAAAACAATATTCAAACCGGAAGTGCATGTGTACTCATGTCAATTTTTGCGTAAAAACTTAAAAATGGTTGCATTTAAAGCAAAATTAGTTCAAATTTTAAAAATTAAATTTAATACTGAGAAAATTTTATCGAGTGTCGCCAGGACTCGAACCCGGACCTCCAGATTTACGCTATGTTACTCTAACCACTTAGGCTACACCACACACAGCGTCCGCAGTGAGTGGCGTTACGATAAATCATTCTCTTGTTAAGTGAGTGTGACATATATTGCATGTACAATGTATCTAAGATTCCGAAATTCGTTATTGATAAAGATACAGACTGCTAAAGTAGTCACTACAAATATGGAAACAACCAAAGCTATACTAAATCATGTTAAGTTATGCTGGGGAGTTACTATGTGTAATAATGCTACACTGCCAAGATGAAATTTTTCTCAAGTTTCAAATTTCATCTTTGCAGTGTAGCATTATTACACAAAGTAAGTCCCCAGCATAACTTAACATAGTCCAAAATAGTTAGAATAAAATTTATAGATATTTATATTTTGTACGACCTTTATTTATGCTAAAAGTTATGCTATCGATGTATGGGAGTAAATGTTGAATTTGGTAAACCATGCATAGTATGCATGTAACTGCTGTGGAAATGAAAATTAAAAAAATTAATTTGTGGTGTGCCTAAAAGAGAAGGTAACTAAAATATATAATTATAAAACACTAGGTTTATAATTTCACAAAATATTAATTAATAGATTACTTAAATTTTACTATACAATATCTGATCTATACTAAACTTAAAGTTAACCATACAGATTATATATCGTAGCCTAAGTGTAAAGTAGAGAATTGTCGGTAAATTTCACAGAAGGATATTAACGAGAAGAGAATTATACAGGTCTACTAGGTCATTAGGGACTTCTTCGGAAGGGTTTTGCAATGATTTCCTAATGTCTAAAGATTCGTAAATATTTAGCTTTAATCCTTTATTTTCGGCATGTAAGAGGCGCGGATTAAATTGGATATGATGTGCGTATTAAATAAGAGGGGTTTGCAAAGGTTGAGTCGGTTGTATTGTGACTACGATACGAGTTTTAAGTGTACTGCCAGTTTGACCTATGTAAACTCCGTTGCAGTCGTCGCTATTTAGTTTATATACTTCGGATTTATACATAATATCTATCTAGTAGATATAATGTCCAAATCCGGAGTATACAAATTAAATTGCGACGACTGCAACGGAGTTGTCAATTAGTGGCTGCTAAACCTTTTCGCCGATTAGTGTTACTTCTATAAACCTTTATTAGTTAGACGACACTAGCGTCCCCAATTTCATATAATTAGTAATGAAAATAATTCATAATGTAGTCAAATATATGTTTAATAAAGACATGGAAACGATTTTTATACAAGATGTATACATTCGTCAACAAAAATCTGAAAAAAGGCCTTTTTTTCTAGCTCTAGAGTGGCCTAACCCCTTTATATATTCGTTCAAATCACAGTATCCTTCTATCATATTCCTTTTTGGTATGTTACATCTTATATCTGTAAATGTTTTTGAATTTTTTATTTGGAAGCTTCATTTACGCCAACCGAAATGAAATTAAACCGGCATTTCTAACAAATTTAAATCTTTTTCCCTCATTGATATGGTAGTCGACGTAAAAGTTTTATTTTTAAAAATTCTGAGTAACATATAGATAGAGAAACTTACATATATTTTACTTATATACTACTCTTACATTGTATACAAGGATGTGCTTGTGCCATCGTTGATGTATGTTAGTGAATGTTAACCAAGCATAAAAAGTGTGAAAATGAAAATTTTGGGATATGTTTGTGGTATATCTATGATAGACAAAAAGCGGAATATATAGAAATATCATTTCTGTATTTTCTTAAAATCTGCGGAAGATAAAAAAAAAATTATTTGATCAATCGCGTTGATTCAAAGTGCATTATCTAGAGCAGTGAATCTCAACGGGGGCGGTACCGCCCCCAGTGGGCACTGAAGCTTTCCATGGGATCGGTAGTAGTTCTAGAGGCAAATGGTGGGCGTTGAGGTAGTCAAGAGGGGTGGTCAAATAAATGAATTTATTATATTTAAGAGGTTAACTTATAATTGTGCCAAAAGTACCTGATGTTTGACAATTTTTTTTTGAGGAACTGAAATGACTTAGACATCTGCTCTTTTTTGCAAAATTTTTATTAACCTTTGGTCTACAAAATTAAGTTTTCTTAGTTGTGGTTTTTCCAAAATGGCGGCTTCAGAAAACGTTGTTTAAAAAAAGCTTTTCTGCGGGAATCTTTGAGGTCGCAATTCGTCAAGCATGGGACCAAAACGACCATGAAGTTTACATCCCAAAGAATAGAATAGACCTAAATAAAAAGAAAAAATTCGTTATAGAAACAAAATGGCGGCCATATGAAAACAAAGTATCGTTTTTTCGCATAATTTTTCGATCGAAATGTTACAATTTTATAGGTCTATTCCATGGAGAATTTAGGTTTCTTTAAGGCTGGCTAAACGCGAAGTTGATTGGTTGAATTGTTAAAGAGTTAGAATGTCCGCAGATTTGAAAAATATTGTTACGAGCAAGGCTTTTAAAGTTTTGGAAACGGGTTTTTTCGTACAATTTGAGTTACTCGATCAATTTGTCCAAGAAGAAGTGAATTTATAGGTTTCTGAGCACGAATTTGAGGTCAGATTTGAATAATACAAAATGGCGGACGAAAAAAGTGAAATATTTATAAATTTTAATAAAACTTTGAATATAAGTGTTTTTAGGGTAGCTGAACACAAATTTGAGATCTGGCTTGCAAAATTCAAAATTACTGTTCCAAAAAGTGATCTTTATCAATACTAATGAAACTTTGAATATAGGGTTTTTTGGGCCGCTGAACATAAATTTGAGATCAGATTTGGAAAATAGGAAGAATGTGGACTGCTAGAATTATCATCTGCGGGTACAGTGACTCGTTCTGGAGCGCGCTGCCTGAGCGCCCGTCAGCGCTCGGGACACCGGTCCGTTCAAAGCCGTGTTGCGACGGAACTAATACATGGTTTGCAAAATCATTTTACCCACATATTCTAAACACTTATAGCATTCGATTCGTGCAATAAAAAAAAGGATTTTTCAAAAACTTATAGAAGAACTTCAACTTAATATTGTTGTATAATTATTTATATTTTAAAATAACAAAATACGTTGAAAATACAAGTTTTCATTAATAAATAATTTATTAAGCTATGTAAATTATCTTATTGATATCGCGTTAATAAGCATTAGGTATACCTATATCTAATTTGTTTTAGTTGAGAGTAAGTAGATTGACATGTCCTTGCAAATTGGTAGGCAAATTCGCGGTGTTCATGCAATTTAACATGTTTCGACAAAACTATGGGAGGATATCTCTAAGAATGTTTTATTATTTTTATGTGCTTTGCCGTGATAAATAGTCGTTAGAAGTCATTATAAACATTACTTATATAACTATCTATAAATCCTTTGAGAAGTTTATTTGTATTTGAAAATGTCTGAATCTACTTCTACATCTAAAAAGAAATGCCGGCAGTACAGTATTGAGTATTTTAAATATGAAGACTCATCAAATTTAGAAGAGGAACTCTTAGAAGTCACGACTAACGAAGAACTCAAAGCAAAATTCAAACATGGATACCAAGAGTTTTGGCTTCAAAAATCAATACCAGTTCTCTACCCTGGATTGTGGGCAATAGTACAGGGGCTCTATTCTGTTCCACTCTTCCATGTGGCAAATTTTGCCACTGTAGCAAAGTTATGTTGCCATCTAGCGTGCGTTTTAAAAACAGAACTATATGACGTCACCGATTTTGATAAGTCCCCCACTCTCTGGATAAGTGAATCAACATTAGGCTTGCTGTTGATACACGGTAGACCTGTTGCTTGTTTGAATATCCTTTCACGGTTTTCCAAATATATTTTGTTGTTAGGAGCTTACCAAAATTTGTTGGTCAGTTATATTATAAATTAAAAGAAACTTTAGTTTTGTGAGACATATTTTCGATATATATGATATATTTAGTAGTTGACACATGATGAAGCATATTGAATTAAACTAATTCATTATATGTTGTGGCTCTATGGTGGCAAAGGGTACAAGAAAGCCGACGGGGTTATTTTGAACGGTATTTGTAAACAAATGGACAAAAATAAAAATCGGCTCTTTTCAAGGCCACCAATTTTTATTTCAAAGGAATTGTGTTTATATTATTTTTAGAAAAAGAGGTATACAAGAAATTGAAATAATTTTAATAATTTATATTTAACAATATATTTACATATAAAAACATCTGCAGTGTCATACACCGAACTTTCTTCTACGCATTTGGATTTTTCTAATTTATAATATTTGTTCTAACCATTAGATCGCTTTCACACTAAATATATTTCTTAGAATAAATATTAAATGTCAAACAAAAAATTTATTTAAGTCTGTATTGTTTTTTTTTTGATAAACAATTGACAGTCGCAGATGATACGATTTATGTAAAAATAAATTTAATAAGAAGATATTTCAAGTGCAATTTTCTTGTTTCCGGTACCGTTTGGGAAAAAAAGTTTTAAATAAAAGATGTACAAAACGCAGATATTTATAATTTATCTGTAACTGCAACCATTTTCCGGTCGAAATATTGTTTTCAAAAATAAAGTTTTCTTGCCAGGCACATACAAAAAGTTTAAAATATCATAATTTTCCCCTTAACACACACACACACACATACATACGTCATTCCAAAAATAGTCGGAATCGATTCAGGGAAGGTCAAAACGTATATTTCCGTTAAAATCTCGAGATCAAAATTTTTCCTGATTACAATACTTATACTGCGTATAAGAAAATAAAAATTGTGTCCGATTTGCCAACTTAAATATAATCCCTCTTCAACCCTAGGATATCAAAATGTAGTGTTATAGCGGTTATTTTATAGATGGCAGCATCCTACTTTGGCTGCGTCATCAAGTTCGTACAAAAGCTAGTTTCGCAATATGGTAAAGTGGCACAGAAGTTAGTAATCGCATTTCCTTCGTCCTATATGTTTGAGCGAACTACAAATCATTAAACGTGGCGATCTTCGATTGATGATACTGCAATTTGAACCCGACATTAACAACATGTTAAGACTCCACCAGCCTGAACCATCTCATTAATTTTTACTTTCTTATACGCAGTATAAGTAAGTATTGTAATCATGAAAATTTTCGATCTCTAGAGTTGTATGGAAATATACGTTTGGAGCTTGTCTGAATCGATTCCGACTATTTTCGGAATGACGTCTGTTTGTGTGTGTGTATGTGAGCGCTCTACAGCCTAGACGGTTGAAGGTAAAATTATGAAACTTCAAACTTAAGATCTGTACTACGCCTGTCAAGAAAACCTACTTTTGAAAACAATATTCAAACCGGAAGTGCATGTTTACCCTAGTCGGTTTCTGCAATTACTCGAAAATGGTTGCAGTAACAGAAAAATTATTACAATAAAAATTTTAGATATCAACATTTTGTATAACTTTTATTTGAAACTTTTTTTTCCCAAACGGTACCGGTGGCTGTGTGGAGGTGGATGGGGTTGGTTGGGGCTGTTGCTGTTTGCGAGACCAGGCGTTAGTAGCAGGGAAATGTAGCAGGAAGGTAGGATTTGTTTTTGTGGTTTTTAATTTTGTTATGCGTTTCAATGTTTTTAATTTTTAGTAAATATACTGGGCAACCAGTATAGTTGACCGTGTGATCTCCGCTGCAGTTTGCGCATTTTGCTCTAGTTGTCGGCGGCTTAACGCAGGTTGAAGTGGGGCTGCGCACACTTAAGGCATCGCGGACGCAGACTGCAATTTGAGGTTGCGTGCCCCCACGCCTGGCAACTGTTTCACTGTATGATTTGCTTCTTATTTATGTGCCGCTCCCAAGTAATTCTAGCATACATTAGATACTGGATGTCATTGTTTAATTTTGTTAGTGTTAAGCTGCTGTCCGTTGTTACGAGGAACAGTGGGCGAAACGTCGTTCTCATTTTGAATATTTGTTTTATTTTAAGGTTGAATAAATTTGTGAGTTTGCTTTGGATTACCTCTGTGGTCGGATTTGAATCCAAACCACGTATGACGAAAGCATGTGTTTTGTCTGTTTTGTTTGTGAAAGTTTAGAAGTGTGTGTCCATTTCGTCAAAAGCTTTTATTAATGTCAGTCTGTCTGTTTCGTTGTATAAAAATATGTTTTTGTTGTTCGCCGTGCGTTTTATGTGAAATTTCTTATTCGTGTATTTTTAATAATATATATTAATGTGTCATAATTTCCTTTCTCAGTAATTATACCAGGTATAATTGGGGGGGGGGGGGACTTGGGCGCTTGGTGTCCGTGACCTCCATGGATTCCTCGTCTCCAGCCTCCGTACCAGAGCCAGAGTCAGAAATTGGGTCGCAAGGGTTCTTTGTTTTGGTTGGTTCAACTGTTTGGGGGGTGCGTGGCTTGTGCGCAACCCTGGGCTTCTTGTAGCCTTCTTCATCTAGTGTTGGCGGAGCGGAGGCATTCTTCTTCGTGCTTCTACTGAGGGGTTGGGTAGGTACGCGGGTATTTATCAGGGCGTTTACCTGCTGGAGATGGGGCTGTGGTGCAGAGCTGGGGCCCTGTCCTGGGCCCAAATTAAGTGGCAGGATTTCCAAATCTGTGCCCTGGGGCGTGTCGGTGTTTCCGTCTGTCAGCCAACTAAGCTGACGCTGGAGGGCCATGGTCATTTTCTAGGACAATCCCACGCTTACAGGGGGGTCCCGGATCTGTTTGGAGCGATTCTCCTTCGCGGGTGTATTCACATAAATCCTCTTGAGACGAGGCGATAGAAGTTGCAGTCGATATGGCTGCCGAGGTCGCCGGTGACGGCCTCGCTATTGGGGCGGTCTCCTGGTCACCTGCGAGTATTTGCACTTTTCTATTATTTTTGTTCTTTTCTGTTTGTCTTTTAGTGATGTCTTTTATTATTTGAATAGTTTTCACTTTTTTAGATTTGTTTTGTGTTGTTTTGTTTGTATCATCCTCTGGGATTGATTTCTCATCCTCCATAGGATGGATTTGTAGTTAAATTTAAAATTATTTTAATACTACCCGGCACCACTTATAACTAATATTTATTAAGACAAATTTAATAAGAGAAAAATAATAAAAAGTATCTATGCTAAAAGAGCTGTAACTCTAATATTTAACATCACTTATGCACTAACTTATGTTTTTAGATACATTCATAAACAAGAAAAAGAAAGAAAATTTTTTTATTTTATCACCACGTGCAATTTAATAATTCATTTACGCTCCACTGCTCTACCAATTGAGCTACGAAGCCCACGACGAGTAACCGATGAATTTTTCTCAAATTCGAATTCTAGGTGTGGCCTAGCGTAATTACTAATGAGTCTAAGACTTCGGTTAAGATATTGACCAATACTCTAAGCTACTGGTGGCCACCATTTATTTTTTAAGGATATTTATCAATGCTGAGATAGCTTTTTATGTTGGAAATTTTACCAACGCAATGTATTAAATAATTAATGAATTTTTTTCATTTTCAATTCTCTTTATTTATTTTTACTTATATTACATTAATACTTAATACTAATGTGCGGACAACATGGTTGGTTTTTATCAGAGCTCCTACTCAAAAGGGGAGTGTAAATCTGAGTATTTGTGTTATTGCGTTGTGCGCTTTAACATTGTGTTATTGTATTTGTTATAAATTTTTGTTTTACATTGAGTGTTGGGATTGTGTTTTGTGGGAAAGGAGATACCAGAAAACCCACTTAAATTTATTGCAAACAATATTTTAGTTAAAACTTACAAACTAACATAACTAATTTAAAATAAATACACGATTGTTGGTGATGGATGAACAAATTTTTGTGAATGAGAATATGTTTTGTTTTTGTATTATGTAGTGTGCGTGTGTGTGAATAGTGTACAGTGTTGTTGTGCGTGTTAGTGTTATGTGTTCTACTCATGAAACCCCTCTAGAAATATGGGCAAGTTTTGGTAGGGTAACTTGTGTATGAGTTTACATGTAGTGTTGTTGTCGCGGATTTGTGTTGTGTTTTTTATAAGTGTGTTAGAATTATTTAGAGTGTTTTTGTAAAATTTTTGTGATGTTTCTTGTATGTAATCTGTAATGTATGGTATGTTACTGTCTTCGTGTAGTTGTGCTACTCGGGTGTATCTATCAGAGCTAGTGGCCAGCCGAAGGCACTTGTTTTGTAGGCGTTGCCAGGGTAGTGTGGTGGTGATCGGTGCGTTACACCAGACTGGGGCTGCGTATGGGATGATAGGGCGAAAGTAGTGTATGAATGGCGGTTCTAACCCAAAAAAACCTGAACGTACCCCGTTTTTTGCTAGAAAAACCGTGAAAAATGCCCATAAAAGAGTACTTTTGCCCTAATTTTACGGTTTTTTGCTAGAAAAACCGTGAAAATGCCCATAAAAGAGTACTTTTGCCCTATTTTTAGTAAAATGTACAAAAAGTGTAAATTGACAAACCTGAACGTATTGACAATTTTTTTCCCTAATAAATGGAGAATAAAAACGAATTAGCGAGTATGCTAAATAGTAGTAATTCACAATTTAGAAAATTGTCAGAGTTGGAGAATAAAACGTATAAAATCGAATATTTTGAGGTAAGTGAAGGAAAGTATGGTGAGCAAATAATAGTTGGTATAGAGAATTTTAAAGTATTATTACCTGAACGGTATAATAGATTTATACGAAGTATTGAAGAGTTGAACAGTAATCCTCCTAGTTTAAAATATAACGGTAAGAAGAAAATAGGTACTAGAGAGATGCATGATATAGAATTTGTTTGAACAAATAGTTAAAAATATGATAAAAATAAATATTGAATAAAAAAAAGTACCTAAAACATAAATAAAGTACATAAAACATAAACCAGACATAAATAAAGTACATAAAACATAAACCAGACATACATATGATATACAAAACAAGAAATTATGTAATGTGGGAATGTCTGAAAATGTGAATGATGCATGTAAAAAATATTATGTTGACCAATTAGTATTAGATAGTATGATAAAAATTTAAACTGACATAAAAATTAAAACAAATGATATGGTTAAATTAATTAATGAAAATACGAAGTCTTTGATAAATCAGAGACTTACCACTATATTTAGAGAATTAAATAATCATATTAAAAATCAATTTAAATGGCTGTCAATACCAATTAAATTACTATATAACAAATTTGATGAAGACGGTTTCTATATACGTGAATATAGTATATCTAATGATACTATTTATCGTCTACCATTTAACATAAAAATTGAAAAGTTATCAATATTCCCAGAAGGTGCATGCAGTGAAATACATGTTAATGATAGAGAATTTAAAACATTACCGGATGGCTTCGAGTTGAAAAAACATGAAAAACTTAGATTTAAACGATTTATAAGTACTGATAATGTTTCATGGGCCAATATAAGTGTTGAATTAATTATTACGCATCAGTAGATTTCTTATGTAATAAATGAGTGAGTATTGTGTTAAATGTAAGACAAAGACAGGTACTAAAAATGTGATTAGAACAACATCTAAAAAAGGTCAGCCAATGTTAAAAGGGGAATGTGTAGTTTGTAATACAAATAAATGTTCATTTATAAAAAAAAATAGGTGATGGTATTAAAGAAGATGTCGCACATGAAATACATAAACCATTAATAGCAATTGATGATTTATGGCAGTCTGATTTAGTTGAAATGATTACAAATCAGAATAAAGGATATAAACATATTTTGACAGTTATTGATGTATTTTCTAAATTTGCATGGGCTATTCCAATTCAAAATAAAACTGGAGAAAGTGTATCTACAGCGTTTAAATCGATTATAACTAACCGCAGTCCAACACATCTACAAACTGACCGTGGACTTGAATTTTATAATAAAATCTTTCAGCAATTAATGCATGACAATAAAATTAATCATGATTCAACATACTCTGAAGTAAAAGCATCTGTTGCTGAACGATTTAACAGGACACTTAAAGAAAAAATGTGGAAGCGATTCACTGTAAACGGTAATTACAAATGGTTCGATTTGCTACCTCAATTAGTAGATGAATATAACAATACTATACATAGCACAATTAAAATGACACCTGTACAAGGTTCAATGAAAGAAAATGAGAAATCTTTAAAAAAAATTTTTGCTCAAACAGTACCTTCTAAACCTCCCAAGTTTAAAATAAATGACAAAGTAAGAATATCAAGGTATAAAACTATTTTTGCGAAAGGTTATACACCAAATTGGTCGAATGAAATATTTACCGTTTGTAAAATAATATATTCTGACGCTATTGCATATCATATTAAGGACTATAAAAATAAATTAATAGAAGGTTGTTTCTATGAACAAGAAATGAGTAAAACAAAGTACCCGAATGTTTTCCTAGTAGAGAAAGTAATAAGACGTAAAGGTAATAAAGTGTTTGTTAAATGGTTAGGGTTTGATAACACTCATAATACATGGATAGAAAAAGATGCTGTTATAAATTAACAAATTTATTTTGTTATAAATGGATGGTCCAGATTATTTTATATGTAGAGAATGTTTAGAGTGTGCATTTAGAAGAAATGATAAAATACCTTCTTGTGATAATTGTGGGTTCTATATAATAACTAAATCAAATAAAAAATATTTTACAAAGCCATGTAATAAAATCAAATATTTCGTAAAATTACTACGTGAACATAAAGAGACGGTTAATCCAAATCAGAATGTATATGGTTTTAATGCAAATGATCAACAAATTTTAGTTGAAAAATATACATATTTTCTTTCTTATATGTATAAGTCAGTGCCAGATAGATCTATAAGTCATAAATATTATATTTGTAAATTATTGGACGAACCGCTCACACAACATAGAAAACTTGAATATGACCGTTTATGGAAAGAGTTTCTAGATTATTACGCTAATAGAGAAATAAGGGAAGCAATAGATATTGAAGATTATATTGTTAAAGAAGATCTAAGAAAAGTAAAATTAAAGACTTTAACTAACACGGATTTTTTTTATTAATAAATGACAAAAATTTGTAGTGTTTGCAATATTAGTAAAGACGTTAATAATTTTCATAAAAATAAAGAGGAATATAATGCAAGATGCAAAACTTGTATGAGTAATTATTATTTCACAAATAAAAATAAACTTAGAGAAAAAGTAGAATGTGAATGTGGAAGATTTGTTGTAAAATCATATCTTCGTAGTCACAAGTCTAAAAATATACATTTACGAAAATATTAACAAATTTGTTTTGTACTAAATGGAAATCAACACAATTAAAGAATTACGAGAAATGTGTAAACAAAATGGTATTAAAGGTTATTATAGAATGAATAAACCTGAATTATTATTTCATTTAAATAGATTCCCATTTGAAGATGATTTATTTAGTGCACCTAAGCTTATCAGAATTGCAAAAGTAAAATGTAAAGATTGTTGTACATATTCTGATCCAGAAAAACGTGCAGAACATTTTAGAAGCAATAAACATTCATTTAAACAAAATTGTAGAATTGTAGAGGTTGAAACTGCATTTCAAAATAGGTTGGCCACATATCATATAAATAATAAAACTGACATAAGAGACCCTTAAATATACTTTATTAAATTATATACAAGAAAAGTAGGTTGATAATAATCTTAAGGTAAACTTGAAATTATTTTGTAACTATAAGCAGCTTGACATCGAATCTGAAATTATTGAAGAACAAACTTTTAAAACACGCAATGTAGCCATTTTTGATAGTACAGACCTAGAAGAATACTATGCTGAAGCAGAGGAAAAATTACTTGCTGAAGTGGAGGAATTTGAAAGAAAGGGATCCGGTTGGGTTTTATATAGTGTAAATTCTATAGAGCTGCGAATTAATAACTACGTTCCATCACGTGGATTTTCTTATGTGGCACTACCAAAATGGATACAAGACAAGAAAGCAGTTGTAAATGTGGAAAATAACGACGACAAGTGTTTTATGTGGTCATTATTATCATTCTTACATCCAGTAGATATACATACTTGTAGATTAACAAACTATAATAAATATATAGATCAAGTTGAAACAATGTTTAATGGTATTCGATTTCCTATGGCACTGAAAGATATTAGTAAATTTGAAAGGCAGAGTAATATCTCGGTAAATGTATATTCTTTTGATGAGCAAGAAATAATATTTCCAGTATATGTAACAAAAGACAAGAAAGATCAACATATAAATTTGTTGTATATAAAGGACGATAAGAATAGTCACTATTGCTGGATAAAAAGTATGTCACGATTAGTGGGATCTCAATTATTTAAGCATGAAGGTTCAAAGTATCGCTGTGATCGATGTTTATTCTTTTTAATTCAGAGTATAAGTTAAACATTCACAAAGTTGATTGTAAAACCAAAGATTCAGTAAAAGTAATTATGCCAAGTGAAACTGAGAAAATCCAGTTTAAAAATTATAGAAATACAATGAAAGTTCCATTGGTTATATATGCAGACTTTGAATGTCTAACAAAAAAAATTCAAACATGTGCATCATCAAATAACAAATCATACACACATAGATACGAAAAACATGAACCTTCAGGTTTTTGTTATTATATAAAATACATACATAAAGAATATAAGCCGCCTGTTGTATATAGAGGTCCTAATGCCGCAAAAGTATTTATGGATAGAATTAGACAAGAAGTAGAAGAAATTGGTAACTATTATGATGAAATTGAGGAAATGTTACCTCTTACCAATACAGAAATATAACAACATAATACTAATAATAATTGTACATTTTGTGGATGTAGGTATACAGAAGAAAATAAAAAAGTACGCCATCATGATCATTTGACTGGAAAATATATAGCACCTCTTTGTAATACTTCTAATTTAAAATGCCAAAATCCTAAATTTGTGCCTGTATTTTTCCATAACTTGTCCGGTTACGATTCGCATTTATTTATCAAAGAACTTGCTTATGATGACCAAGAAATAGATTGAATCCCATATAATGAAGAACGGTATATAAGTTATACTAAACATACAGATGATCTACAAATTAGATTTGTGGATTCATTTAAATTTATGTCGAGTGGTTTGGAAAATCTTGCAAAGAATTTAAAAAAAGAACAAAAAACATCATTGACTAAATACTTTAAAGAAGATGAGGTTGACTCTGTAACTAAGAAACTAGCATATTGCTATGAATACATGGATTCATGGTCAAGATTTACAGAGACAAGTGTTCCACCTATATCGGAATTTTATAGCGAACTAAACGATTCAAGCATAAGTGATACAGACTATGAACGTGTATTAAATGTATGGAATAAATTTAATATGCAAAATCTAGGAGACCTTCATGACTTGTATGTAAAAACAGATGTATTATTGTTGGCGGATATATTTGAGAATTTCAGATTAATATGCTACAATTTATACAAATTAGACCCAGTATGGTACTTTACAACACCTGGACAAGCATGGGATGCAATGTTAAAATATACAAAACAGGCATTAGACTTAATATCTGACTATGATATGATTTTAATGATTGAAAAAGGTATTAGAGGAGGAATAGCACAGTGTTGTAAGCGGTATGTAAAGGCAAATAATAAATACATGGAAGATTATGACCCCTCAAAATCATCTAATTATTTAATGTATTTAGATGCCAATAATTTATATGGTTGGGCAATGTCGCAGAAGATGCCATATGCAGGTTTTGAATGGGCCAGTAAAAATATTAATTTAAATCTAGCGGATGATGCAAATGAAGGATATATTGCTGAAGTTGATTTAGAATATCCCATGGAGTTACATGATTTACATAAAGATTTACCACTGGCACCCGAATCAAAAAATCCACCAGGATCTAATCAATGTAAATTACTAATTACACTGGATAACAAAAAAAGATTTGTTTTACATTATAGAAGCTTGAAACAATATCTATCAAAGGGAATGGTATTAAAACAGGTACACAGAGTAATAAGTTTTAGACAATCTTATTGGTCAAAGAATTATATAGACTTGAATACGGAAATGAGAAAGAAATCAAGTAGTGAATTCGAAAAGGACTTTTATAAATTAATGAATAACAGCATATTTGGAAAGTCTATGGAAAACATTAGAAAATATGTAAACATAATACTATGTCCAAATGCTAAAAAAAGTGAAAAGCTTATAAGCAAACCAAACTTTAAACATAGAAACATCTTTAATGAAAATCTTGTGGCCATACATATGAATAAAACTAAAATAACATTCAACAAACCAATTTACATTAGTTTGTCTATATGATATATATCAAAAGAGTTAATGTATGATTTCCATTATAATGTTATGAAACAAAAATATAAGCATAATATAGAGTTACTCTATCAAGATACGGATTCCTATATTTATAATATTATCACGGAAGACTTTTATGAAGACATGAAACATATGATAGATCACTTTGATACATCCGACTATCCTGTTGATAATAAATATAACATACCCATAGTGAACAAAAAGGTACTTGGAAAAATGAAAGATGTAAATAAGGGCTCTCCAATGACAGAATTTGTTGGCTTAAAGGCAAAAATGTATGCGTTTGATGTATTAGGTAAAACAGTTCAAAAGAAGGCAAAAGGTACCAAGAAAAATGTAGTTAAGAATAATATTGCTATTGACGATTATAAAAACTGTTTATTTAATAGCGAGAAGATGTCCAGAACAATGAATACTATTAGAAGTGTAAAGCATGACATTTATTCCATCAATCAAAATAAAATTGCTCTGAATCCTGCCGATAATAAAAGATATATACTAGAAAATGGGTTTGACACATTACCATGGGGTCACTATTTTATTAATAAAAATTAACTGTAGATATATTAATATTTAAATAATAAATATAAAAAATAATTGTAGATATTTAAATTAAAATATTTAAATAATAGATATATAAAATAATTGTAAATATTTAAATTAAAATATCTAAATTTTAAATAGATAAAAAAAATAATTGTAGATATTTAAATTAAAATATTTAAATAATAGATATAAAATATAATTGTAGATATTTGAATTAAAATATTTAAATAATAGATATAAAATATTTAAATAGATATATAAAAAATAAATGTAGATATTTAAATTAAAATATTTAAATAATAAATATAAAAAATAATTTTAGATATTTATATTAAAATATTTAAATAAAATTAATGTAGTTAAGATAAAATGTTCTCATTAAAGCGACGGCTATATTTACCATTTGCCATATCTTTCTCCATATTTATGGCTAGAAAATCATATTTCTTTTTCCAACAAAAATTACAAAGATCTCTAAACTTTTCTATACTCATATCCGTGCCAGAGAAATCATTATATGCATGTTTTAAATTAGTACTATCAGTAAAGTGACAAAGTATAATATAGTTTGCATTAACTCTGACCATCTGTTTCGGTATGCGGCTTAATTTTTGACATGTGCATATAAAACAAAGACCATAATGTCTACCTCTACTAAAGAAATCTTCAAGTATTTTTATTTTTCGTGTATCAATATCATCAAATATTGCTACTGAATTAGGTTTTACATTTTCTACAGGTGTAACGTCTTCAGCATTTTCAAATTTGTAAAAGCCTATACGATTTTTCAAATGACTATTCATTTCATTTACAAACTATTCCAGATATTTGTATTTTAGTTGATGTATTGATTTTGAATAAACATATATATTTTGATATATTAAACCGTTATGCGTATCTGTTAACATTTGTAATATAATGTTTGTTTTACCACAATTTGATGGGACACATATTATACATCTTATAGTGTTGGGGAAATATTTATATCTATTTTGTTGCTCTTCTTCTATAGTTATATTCTCTAAACCTTTTCCTACTTTTTTAATTTTAAACTCCATTTATTAGCGATTAAAAGTCTTTTACTACCGTGTTTGTCAAGCTACTATATTTTATATTTGTATCACTAACTATCAGACAGTGTACAATAGTATTTTCTGGAAACTTTTTATTAAACTGAAAGTCAATCTTTACATCTGTAATTGATTCCTTTATGGTCTCGTTTTGATATAAACAATCTATAACAAATATTGGATAGTTTTTCTTAAACTCATATTTAGAAACAATAGGTGCATTAATATGTTTGTTATTAAGGAACTATGTCTTTTGAAAGGTTTTAAACATTGTGTATACACTACTATAGTCATTGTGGTCAGTATCTAACATTAAGTTTTCCTGTGGATAGCCATCGTTGTTTAATAATGCTTTTATATCATGCAGGTCAATAAAATCAAATTTTGAATTATCTACAGTTACATCTGTATCACGATTTTTAGAAAACGCTATGATATAATATTTTGGACGTTTTGCTAGGGTTGCTACTCGCCATGTATATTTCATCACACCTTTAGGAATTGTAGGATTACATTCATAAGTCCATGAATTATAATTTATTATTTGCTGTTTGTTTGAAGCTATAAGATTACTAATTTCTATTTGTTTTTCCAATGTGGGAATTACTAGTGGCATACTCCAATATACTTCTGAAATATTAATTTGCAAATTGTCTTTTAATGTCACAGGTGCTAATAAACAATTTGAATCATCAGTTGCTCTAAGTAGTTGTAGTTCCTGACTGACACGTAAAATAGCTTTATTATATGTTTCAAATACACCGAAAATATTTTTTAGTGGTACAGTAATGGAAAAATATCCCTTTTCATCTAAAACATTCTCAGTACCCCAGCCATCAAACATGTCTTGTTTATTAAAAGTAGTTAAACCTTTAATTGTTGTTGTATAACCTGGAGCAATAACTACTTCTACTTCTTTACTGGATGTTAAATATTTTATTTGTGAATAGAGATGCATTATACCATTTTGAACAAATTGAATCGTCTTATAATTACCAGATGTCAGTGGGGTACCTTTGCCTATAATCTGACCGGCTATTACAAGATAACTGTTTGCAGTGTCATAAATAACATCCTGATTGGGTACTTTAATCTCTGTAAATGTATTTGGTGTATTAATTCTACCTACTATCATAGGTAAAAATTTTATATATTGGTAACGCTGGATAGGTGGTTTATTATTAATAGAATAATCAAATATTGCTGTATCCATTTATATAGAAAAAAATATTACGGTTTTCTTATATGTAAAGTTATTAACAAAGAGTCAGTTCTAAAGTCTATTAAATTATCATCTTGATCTATTAGTTTTAATTCCAATTTATCTATTTTATTTAAGATTAGTGGATAATATGCCAAGTTAATAGGTTGCTCAATTATATCATAACCAGGTCTTACTTTTAGAAAAAAATCATATATTGTACTAGTTTCTATCGAACCGATATACCATCCTTTTGTAATATTTGAACTTACTTTGATAGTCTTAACAGGAAATATATCCAAAGTGTTATCAGACATGTGCAGTATGTTTGGCTCTAGTACCCCTTTATTAAATCCCAGCAATGGTCCTATTGAGTTATATGTTGTAAAGTCGATGGTATAAATACTTTTAATCATATTTTTCATAGTATTGTCATTTGGTTTTAATGTGAATCCTATGCCGATAATTTCTTCTAGTATGTCTTTCAAGTCTTTATATCTATATGTACCATCATCAATTTTAATTGTTTTACTAACACCCTCTTTCATATAAGTAAAAGTATTATTTTTAAACTTTTCTGTTACATTTGGAATAATAAATGATGTTTTTAAACTTTTCAGACACAATTCATATCTACCATCTGATAAATCTAGTGGGGGGAAATAATTACTAATTAAAATAGATTGATTCAAATTTTTATAATTATCTTATTTGAGTGTGCCCATTTATTATAAAAGAAATTATATATAAATTCTATACATAACTTTCCACAATTTGTTTCACTATATGACTGTTGTCTGTCATAATTATAATATATTTCAGCCTTATTAAAATACTTTACTAATTTTATTTCAGGGTTTACGTTTCCATACGTTTCCATAACGTTTCCATAACTATCAGTGAGTACCTGGTCCCGAATTAGAATCTAAATTAACTATACCTGATTCATTCTTGTTAATTAGTTTAGGCAAAGTATCATCCATAAATACACCTCTAAAATATTATATTATTAATAATAATAATAATTAACTCTTTAGCATATTTCAATATTTCTATATTTGACAATGGTCTCTCTGGTATCATTTTTTTTTTAATTTTTCCTCCACGTTTCTGTTTATTATATGCAGGATCGCCTATATATATCCCATTACCAAAAACCTTCTCGCCTACCTGTTTACCTGCTTGCAACATTGCACCTGTTCCTAGAGCGGCTAATGCACCTTTAATTAATGTCATTACAGCTGGAATTGCGAATGGAAGAAAGCCGCCATATTTACAGCAATATCGTGCTACATGATCCTTTTATTATTGGTGCTGCTGGCAAAAGTATTACACCACCCTTCTTGTCTGTTAAACTATTTAATAATTGCGTTGTTGGTAAATCAATACTGCCTTTTACATTTTCTAATTGATTTACAATATCCTGTACATTGTTTGAATTAGAATTTTGTAATGCCGCCATTAACATTGTGACAGGAATAGGTATTTTTGATGGAGGACTTATTTTTTTTTATCTGAGATGCAGATAATTTTATAGTAGCTCCTACTCCTTCCTGTTTAGCTTTTTGAATTTTATTTAATTGACTTTTACTCAATATTTCTGCCATTTCAACTGATTTATTAGTTTAAAAATTAAGACCCATTCCCATTTTACGTTTCGCTTTCATTATACTTGTAACTGATCGAGCAGCTAATTTTTCTTTAAAACTTGCATTTTTATCTAAAACTCTATTCCATGCTATTTTTTCTAAAATACAATCAGCTTTATTTCTGTTGTATACATCTGTTTATTTAGAATAAGCTCTGTCATGTTCTCGGCAAGCTTCATCTAATCCGTTAACTCCTTTATCACCTCTTGTTAATCGCTTTTCTAACTTGGTACCTGGACCACAGTAATTAAAACCTGGTATATGTACTTCAAGCGGTACTTTATTTATTAAACTATTTACAAATCCAGATCCTTCTTTTTTCCTCATTTATAAAGAAACATTTTCCCGTTCTAAATGTAAGATTATCTTGAAAAACGTAAATATGTTTACCGCAAATCTTATAAACATTATAGTAAAATTAATCTAGGTATGCATTTGGGCGAAGTTTTATTCACAAGCAGTAGTTTATCAGCGATAGCAATGCCCTTATTATCAGTTATCGCTGTCGGGTCACCTTTACTTATGTGTGTCTCTGCACTCTTAAATATGAAAGAAAAAATGATTGAATTCATGAAATGCTATGATTTTTATAATAATTTACTATTAACATTTAAATATGGTGAAATATTAGAGGCTCAAATATTTATTAAGGAACGCGAGTTTATCAAAAACATTAATTACTTTTGCGTTGAGAAATATTTAAAAGAAAAAAAGTTGAACGGTTATGATGCTATGTGATGTAATATTCAACTATTATGTGCATTTATAATAAAACTTTTTTGTGGTAATATTTATTTTCTTTATATAAATTCTATATCATTTTTACGTTATATTTTAAACTATGACGATTTCTCACCATCCTTCCAAATTAAATTATTATCATCATTTGTTTGTTATATTTAATTTTATTTACCTAATTTATATATTTATTTTGTTTAAACAAATTTAATATTTAATTTTTATATTTTAAACTATTCGTTTAAACATATTCTATATCATGCATCTCTCTAGTACCTATTTTCTTCTTACCGTTATATTTTAAACTAGGAGGATTACTGTTCAATTCTTCAAAACTTGGTATAAATCTATTATACCGTTCAGGTAATGATACTTTAAAATTCTCTATACCAACTATTATTTGCTCACCATACTTTCCTTCACATACCTCAAAATATTTGATTTTATACGTTTTATTCTCCAACTCTGACAATTTTCTAAATTGTGAATTACTACTATTTAGCATACTCGCTAATTCGTTTTTATTCTTCATTTATTAGGAAAAAAATTGTCAATACGTTCAGGTTTGTCAATTTACACTTTTTGTACATTTTACTAAAAATAGGGCAAAAGTACTCTTTTACGGGCATTTTCACGGTTTTTCTATTAAAAAACCGTAAAAATAGGGCAAAAGTACTCTTTCATGGGCATTTTCACGGTTTTTCTAGCAAAAAACGGGGTACTTTCAGGTTTTTTTTGATTAGAACCGCCATTTATACACTACTGGCGAATGATTGCGGTGTAAATAAGAAGTTTGTTTTTTATAGAAAGTTTTTGATAAGTAGGGGATACAGATTGGACAGGACGGCGTGGACTTTGGTTAATGCGTGTTTAATGTGTTGGCCATGTTTCAGCGTTCTGTGTAGATGAATTCCTAAATATTTGACTGTGTTCGTGGGCGTGATTTTTTATGAGTGTATTTTTAGTGGGGTGAGTATTGTGTTGTTTGATAATTTACGTGTGAAGACTATGGTTTCGGTTTTGTTTGTGTTTATGTTAATTTTTCACTTTTGCCAGTATTGTTCTAAGATGTTTAAGTGTACTTGTGTTTGTGTTGTAGCTATTTGTGCGTTGAAAGATTGAGTGTAGATTGCGGTGTCGTCTGCGTATTGTGCTATGCGTATGTTCGGGAAGGCGGGAATGTCACTGATGTATAGGTTGAAGAGTTTTATTAACAAACTTATGCATAGATATCTTAGTTTTTTATGTTGGAAATTGTACCAACGCAATGTATTAAATATTTAATTGATACGAATTTGAGAAAAACTCATCAGGCCTCGCCGGGGATCGAATCCAGAACCTTTGGATTTACCAATTGAGCTACGAAGCCACACCTAGAATTCGAATTTGAGATAAATTCATCGGTTACTCATCGTGGGCGTCGTAGCTCAATTGGTAGAGCAGTGGAGCGTAAATCCGCACAGAGCCATCTGACACAAATTTGCGTCAAGACCCCAGACACACCTGCCACATGCGCATACAGCGCTGGCTCACATCCGGCCAATTATGTTGAATGTCCGGTGTACATAACTAAAATTAAAAATTTAGAAATAAACAAAACTCGGATTTCTAGGACTACTAACACATACGTTGACGTTCTCATCCCTTCCAAAAACCTGTGAAAAAAATTCAAGATCCACACTATCTTTTATCATTAACGTAAAATATTCAGACGTACAACATTTAAACACAAAACAACACTAAACATCTGTTCATGGAACGCCAACGGAGTTATGGGTAAGATAGGTGAACTTACACACTTTCTACAAACTCACAACATACATATTTGCTTACTCTATGAAACTAAACTCAACAACACAAATTTAAGATTCACAAATACACATTCTACAGAGCTGATCGACCACACCAGGAAAAGACCCCCGCGGGAGGCGTTGCGATTCTAGTTCAACACAATACACCACATACACTAACACTAAACCCTCAAACTACACTGGAAACTCTCAACATAACACTCGAAGACATCACAATAATCTACGCTGCCTACAACAAGCCACTAAACAACATCACATGCGCAGATCTCTCAACACTACTACACAAAAACAAAACACTAGTGATCGGTGACTTTAACGCGAGACACATGGACTGGGGTTGTCACAGGAACAACACTAACGGCCTCACACTCAGAACATACATAAACACACACGTCGCCATCATACTCAGCCCTAATACACCCACACACTACCTTGCAAATGGAAGTGCACCTTAAATAATCGACATTATCATTAACAAAAACGTCCAAAACATCACTCACCCCATTTCACTTCCCGAGCTTAACTCAGATCATAATCCCATTATATTTCTTTTAAACAACCGCAACACTGAATACACTTCCAAAACCATTACATCATACAAACACACAAACTGGGCGCTCTTCCGAAAAACACTCGATACGATCATCCCCATAAACAATCAAACACACACAACACAAGACATAGACGCTATAAATGTAGCAAAACAAAAACACACGCAACAAATCAAAATCATTCCGCACAAACTTATTCTTCTACCACATATAACACAATTAATTCAACAACGCAACCATACCAGATGACTATGGCAGAGGACACACATACAAAACACAGTTAACTTCATTAAACACACAAATTAAACATCAAATATAAACAGACAAAAACACTGCTTGGTCCCTTAAACTTGCCGCCCTAAACCCCAACGATGACTCCCACTGGAAGCTAACTAAAACACTTAAAAAAGCGTACACCACAATACCAACACTCACACATAACAATAACATAGCCATCACAGACGAGCAAAAATTGGAAATGATAGCTAATACCTTTGAACAAATACACGTAACACACACCGCAAATACACCCACACAAGATAAAATCAAACAAGACACACTACAATACTTAAATACCCCGCACCACACTGACGCTAAAACTAAAATATACTTCCCCATCCGAACTTACCAAAATAATCAAAACCCTACCTAACCGAAAAACCCCCGGCCCAGACCTAATAGAAAACCTTTTCCTTAAAAACCTGTCAAGGAAATCCATTATCCAACTCCATTACATAGTTAACGCCATCATCAAACTGCACCACTTCCCAGCTGCCTGGAAAACTTCTACAGTCCATCCAATCTTAAAACCGAACAAAGATCCCCACATACCCACGAGCTACCGCCCCATCAGCCTCTTAAATACCATCTCAAAGCTCACCGAAATAATCATCCTTTCCCGAGTCGACGATATCGACACAGAATTGCATCTCACACCTGACCACCAGTTTGGCTTTCGAGCCAGACATTGCACGGTGCACCAGGTGTGCAGAATAGCAACCGATATCGCGTACTCAATTCAACAATAATAAAGTCACGGTCATGACCCTACTGGATATAGAAAAAGCCTTCGATAAGATCTGGACAGTAGGGCTCATGGCCATACTCATACCCTTCCAATTCTCTCCTACATAAACCAATGTAATTTTCTCATTCCTCTCAAACCGATCCTTCTCTACCAAAATCAATTCCACACAATCAACCCCTAAACCCGTCGTAGCAGGAATTTCTCAAGGCAGCTTCCTTGGTCCCAAACTCTTCAACCTATACATCAGTCACATCCCCACCTTCCTGAACGTACGCATAACACAGTACGCAGACGACACCGCTATCTACACTCACTCTTTCAACTCACAAATAGCTTCAAAACAAACAAAAATCCACATAAACATCTTAGAACAATACTGGCAAAAGTGGAAAATTAACATAAACACGACCAAAACCGAAACCATAGTCTTCACACGTAAATTCACAAACAACAATATTCACACACCACTAAAAATACACTCAGAAAAAATCACTCCCATGAACACAGTCAAATATTTAGGAATACATCTACACAGAACGCTAAAACACGGCCAACACATTAAGCTTGCATTAATGAAAGCGCACGCCGTCTTTTCCAAACTTTATCCTCTACTCATCAAAAACAGCTCACTTTCCATAAAAAACAAACTTCTCATTTACATCGCAAACATTTGCCCAATCATCACTTATGCAGCCGCAATCTAGTGTAACGCACCGATAACCACCACAATACCCCTGCAACGCCTCCAAAATAAGTGCCTTCGGCTGGCCACCAGCTCTGATAGATACACCCGAATAACACAACTACACGAAGACACTAACATACCATACATTACAGATTACATACAAGAAACATCACGAAAGTTTTCACCAAAACACTCTAAATAAATCTAACACACTTATAAAAAACATAACACAAATCCGCGACAACAACACTACATGTAAACTCAAACAAAAGTTACCCAATCAAAACTTACCCATATTTCTAGAGGGGTTTCATGAGCAGAACACATAACACTCACACGCATAACAACACTGTACACTACTAGCACACACGCACAGTACACAACACAAAACAAAACATTCTCTCATACACAAAACTGTACATCCATCACCAACAAACATTTAAATATTTTAAATTAGTTAAATTAGTTTGTAAGTTTTAACAAAAATATTATTTTCAATAAATAAAATGGCTTTTCTGGCACCTCCTCTCCAACAAAACATAATCCCAACACACAATGTACAACAAAGATGTATAACAATTACAATTACACAATGTTCAAGCGCACAATGCAATAACACTCATACACAGATATACACTCCCCTTGTGAGTAGAAGCTCTGACCAAACCAACCATGTTGTCCACACATTAGTATATAAGTATTATTTTAACAAAAATAAAAACACATAAAGTATATTGAAAATGAAAAAATGGAGCGTAAATCCAAGGGCTATGAGTTCGATCCCCGGCGAGGCCCGATAATTTTTGTTGTAACCGGTACTTTTCAAATAAAAGTTATGCGTAGTATTAATATCTTTTATTTTCATTCTTACCAATTTTATTGTAAGTACTACCGTTTTTGAGTTAAAGCATAATATTGGAAAAAATATATATATTTTGTAACCAGCATCTTATTAGAAAATTATTTTCAAATAAAAAATATGCAACCGAGTCCTCTGTATTTCCTTTTGAGTAAAACCAGGGATTTAATAAAAGCCACGATATAAATAACCCAAGAGTTTTCTTTCAACAACCCTGAACTTTCCCACTGCAGCTATCACCGGCTACCCCTCTAGTAAGTGCGACCGTCAAGCCGTATCCGCTGAAGGCACCCGAGCACCAGGCAACCAGCACATACGTAAGGGGGACATTGTAACGTGGGCCACACCAGGCCAGAGGGCGTCGCAATATAGATATAGATATATAGATATATAGATACATAGATATATAGATATATAGATATATAGATATAAAGATATATAGATGTATAGATATATAGATATATAGATAAATAGATATATAGATATATAGATATATAGATATATAGATATATAGATATAAAGATATATAGATGTATAGATATATAGATATATAGATATATAGATATAAAGATATATAGATGTATAGATATATAGATATATAGATATATAGATATAAAGATATATAGATGTATAGATATATAGATATATAGATATATAGATATATAGATATATAGATATATAGATGTATAGATATATAGATATATAGATATATAGATATATAGATATATAGATGTATAGATATATAGATATATAGATATA
>CALYJB010000187.1:0-5000 GCA_944738965.1 Nebria brevicollis
AAATGTGCACGGGCAACACCATATACACTCTCTGTAACGACCGGACACTTGATCCTAAACAGTCCACATAATAAAATTTCGTAAACAGGGGGACAGAGTGAAAATGTGATATTTTATAATATACATTTTTATATGTGTATAATATTGGTGGCACTGAAGATGATGATGATGATGATGATGATGGTGGCTTCATCTCACGTTACTCTTATCTTCTCTATATTATCCATCAACATACTTAGCATTTATAATATATACATTATATACATAACGCACACATCATATATATATTATATCGATCTACACTGACTGACAAACACACGAGCTGTGTGTGCTGACTGTGTATGTTGAGAAATGTAAAATGTACATATATATTTAGATTTGTGTTGTGGTTATGTATGGTATATCGTATGGTATAGTATGGTATGGGTGTGTGGTTTGGAAGAGGACGAGATGTCGTACAACGATAATGAGACAAATCGATATACACAAACTTTCTCACACACCTCACTACGCACAACACAGAAGCCTCTCGCGATATGACATGGAAACGTGTATGCGCACCGCGGTTTGTGATTGTTAGGTTTGAATCTGTGTATGCACCAGTAAACAGAGCCTAACACCGAGTCACGGGGTAATTGCTTGTGAAAGTGTCCAACAGTGTTGGTAGGTTGTATGTGTTGTATGTGAGGTATATACGTGTGATGTTTGTGTGTATCACCACTCATTGGCCAATAACGTATATAAACATATAGGGATAACCGTTATATAGCACTGAGTGTTAGGTGATGTTGTGTATGTTACCCCCTCGTACATCCACACTCACACATCTATTAAAAGAAACCCCCGGAAATTATCAAAAATTATTCTTGTTGCTGTTGTTGACGCTGATGTTGCTGTTTGTTGCATCGACAATTACACTTATTGTGCGACGACTAGTTTTGTGTGTCTGTCTGACCCATCGCTGTGACGGTCTCTACATATTTATAAAATACTGTTGTGGTGATGTCTTTTCTACCACTAGCAGAGGAGGGACACGGTCTCCTCTGTACATCATTAAATTTAAGTGGTGAGAAAAGACACACATTGACTCGCACAGCAGATAGAGAGACGTGCGGTGATAATGCAGTACACACAGGCCAGTTTGCGCTAGTAGGGACTAGTTATTTGTAACAACACACTCACACGCAACACGCAAGAATAAGTCACCGACGACGGCTAGTCACTCAATCGTCGCACCAGTGGACGATAGCCATTTGCTATATATATATACATATATATGAATATAATGTGTGTGTAAGGTTTTGACTCGGCCTTACACATTTACAATTGGGGGGGGCAGTGGTGAGTGGTTAGTGTCTGATCGGTGACACATATAATATGTGTCTGTGTGTGGTGACCATTATTATACAAAAATTTTTTATTATTATTATTATTATGCTGTTGATGATGATGATCAATAAAGAATTGTGTGTGGCGGAAAATGAATGAATATTATTATAATCCTAACAAATATAACCCTGAACGGTGGATCACTCGGCTCGTGGGTCGATGAAGAACGCAGCTAAATGCGCGTCAACTTGTGAACTGCAGGACACATGAACATCGACATTTCGAACGCATATTGCGGTCCTCGGATACTGTTCCTGGACTACGCCTGGCTGAGGGTCGTATTACAATTACCAGACTGCCGGTCTTCAGTATACACCGCTGCCACCACTAGTGTGTGTGTGTGTTTCTGCTGTCTCTGCTGTTGCTTCTGTTGCTGCTGCTGCTGTTGCTGTTGCTAGCTGTTGCTGTTTTGTATTCGCGTTCAATCATTGCTACTAAATTTAGACAGAGGAAAACACTCTGTCTCTAACATGTACTTGATTAAACAACAGTACACACACATGCGCACACACACAACACACAGTAGTTCGAGTATACAGACAACGCGAGCAGATTCACGGCGCACACACACACACACCGGTGGTTATGTGTTGCTGTGTAATAGATGTCAGGCGATGTTGGGTATCCGGCGTTGGGGTTATTCTGATGTATAAAATTGTTCTGCCGTCTGTGCGTGTGGCTGGTTGATGTTTGTGTGTTTGCCGGTTGATGTTGTAGATGATGTGTGTGCGTCTGTGATTTTGCACTCGCAGACGTACAATATACACACACACACACACCTACAAAACACAACACACCACCATTTCATAGTCTGTACTCTACTCTGTGTGACAGAGGAGTCCCCGTAGTGAATATGTGTATTATTTTATTTATTATCAATATTCAATATATTGGAATATATTTAGATATACAGAGAACACTCTGTGGACTGGGACTTTTTTAAACATGTATACAGTTTAATATACCAAACCCAGCCCGGTTCCTTAAATAGAAGGTGAGCGGCGACTGAGTAGTAAAACACCACTCACTTGTCAAGCGCTATAGACGCGCGGGCATCTGATGTGTTATATGTTGATACAGTTCGTCGCAAACCTAACCGGTAGCGTATATGTGTTATTAAGATACTCAAACACATACACACACGCGTGTGACTTGTACTCGTACATAATAGACCAAAACACAATCCGACAACACCGTAGTAGTCAGTGTGCTGCTGCTGCTGTTGTTGTTGTCAGTAGTTTCACAAAGAGAAGCCTCTTCTGTCATGGTACTAGCATATATATATACATTAATACATACATATATAAATTCACTCTAATATTATAGAAAAATCATAGATATCGACATCACTGTCGTCTCGTGTGTGTCGTCCTACACACCACTAGAAACCATAATATTTTACTCTCTATACTACACTTTATATCATATTTATAGCTATTATAAATAACTATATAGAAAGAAAGAAACCAAGCCGTATATGCCAATACAATTTTGTGTGTATATATCGGTCTCAAGTCAACGGCACAAACGCTAGAGAACGCATAGTCGTATTATTATCACATTTATATATTAAACATCGCATACTCGTATAACTTTACACACATTTTAGTGTGTCTTTACGTATTAATGCTGTGCGGCCAGAGTGTGACCAGAGTGGGTAGCGCTCGTCCGTCTTTACATTATCACAAAATATACATAATAATATCATTATTATCATTATGAGAACAGTTGTTCTGTAAGTGAGTGTTCAAATTTAGAAGTCTCTTGTATGGCAGGGTTATAGGAACTTGTGGCAACATCATCACTCCAATGTTTTTATATTTCTATACACACCCACATATCTATATAAAGTATATTACTATCAATACGCTGTGGGAGTTTATTGAGGAGATGCTAGTGCAATGTTAGTTATTAGAGGGAATCTCTGCACGCAAACACACACTATATATAAATATATATTATATATTACTATATTGTGTTGTGAATGTTAAAACTGTGTGTTCACTGTCACTCACTGTGTGTGTGTTAAGTAACAAGAGTATACAATCGGTCTGGACGTGTCCCAGTGTCTCTGTATTTGTGCAATTAAACAAGTTTACTACTACTCGTACGTATACTTGTGCACACTTACACGATTCCAGTGGTCGTTCAAGCAAAGACCAAGCGTCCCTACTCATACAAATTGTTACGTTCAACATTTAAGCGCACAGTGTTTGCTTTGAACTATATAGCACAGATCAGTTTACAAAATCACACATTATACATATATATATGTGTTGTTGTGTTGTTGTGTATGTTCACTTAATTATATATCTAACATTTGTCACACTCTCCGTTATACAATACAATTCTGAGGCAGTTTGTGTAGTATATTTGTATGTGGGGAAAATATATACGAAAAATGTTGTTGCTGTTGTAGTTGCCCCCTATACCGATCAAGACCTTTTACACGCGATCACTCTCTTTACCTAACTATATACACTGTTTGCGATGATGTAGAGTGTAAGTGACCTGACGTTGTTCATGTTCTCACTATACTCTGTCCGTAACTTACGTCAAAAACACCGTGTATCGTTATTGTATGCTGCATGCGGATGATGATTCTAATACACTGAAAATCTATGTAAACTACAAATGTGACGGCCACTTGAGATATTCCAATATACACTATATAGCAAATTTGTTCGTGCAGTCATGTTGGTGATGTGTGGTGTAGATCACCACCACTCCTTCATAATACGTCTATAGTTATATTCTACATAAACTGTATTGGCTATTTGGTTATGATGTGTGATATATGCCGTGGTTAGAGAATTTATGGTGACGACTGGTGTGAGTTTGGGTCGTCTACTTGAGACGTAGAGGTGGTGTCAATTGAGATATCTTTTTCTATATGAGTGTTTTTTTATTTTGTGTGTGTGTGTGTGTGTATGTTATACACCAAAAAAATGTCAAAGAGGCCGAGTGTTACGAAACCAACAACTACACATATTGCACATATTGTCTCTCGGACCTGCCTGTTGATTACGATGTGTGTGTTTATAATGGTTTTTGTACATTATGAGTGCAGGAAACGTAATACGTGTTCTGTGTGTATGTGCAACTTGTATTCTCTGATAACGATATAGCATATATCGTGAAAGTTTTTAATAATATATAATAGAAATATATTAATATATATCTATATCTATATTTATTTATGCGACCTCAGAGCAGGTGTGACTACCCGCTGAATTTAAGCATATTACTAAGCGGAGGAAAAGAAACTAACAAGGATTCCCTTAGTAGCGGCGAGCGAACAGGGAAAAGCCCAGCACCGAAGCCCGTAGTCGGAAACGGCTACAGGGCAATGTGGTGTTTAGGAGAGCCCAGTTAACGCGGTAAGTGTGTAACGTGTCCAAGTCCTTCTTGAACGGGGCCACACACCCATAGAGGGTGCCAGGCCCGTAGTGACCGTTACCACGTCCGGGTGGGTTTCTCCTTAGAGTCGGGTTGCTTGAGAGTGCAGCTCTAAGTGGGTGGTAAACTCCATCTAAGGCTAAATATAACCACGAGACCGATAGCGAACAAGTACCGTGAGGGAAAGTTGAAAAGAACTTTGAAGAGAGAGT
>CALYJB010000187.1:12500-20000 GCA_944738965.1 Nebria brevicollis
GAAATGTAAAAAAAATTAAGTAATATACCCTTGGAAGTTTGAAATAAATCCACTTTCACCAATTGATGTTCAACTGATGAAAGTAAAATATTTCAAAGTGTTGAAAATTTTTTTTTGGAAATTATTATGTTTGTTTTTCTAATACTCTAAAGAAGGTTTAGATTAAGTGAGAAATGTAAAAAAAATTAGGTAAAATACCCTTGGAAGTTTGAAATAAATCCACTTTCACCAATTGATGTTCAACTGATGAAAGTAAAATATTTCAAAGTGTTGAAAATTTTTTTTTTTGGAAATTATTAATTTGTTTTCTAATACTCTAAAAAAGGTTAAGATTAAGTGAGAAATGTAAAAAAAATTAGGTAATATACCCTTGGAAGTTTGAAATAAATCCACTTTCACCGATTGATGTTCAACTGATGAAAGTAAAATATTTCAAAGTGTTGAAAAATTTATTTTGGAAATTATTATGTTTGTTTTTCTAATACTCTAAAGAAGGTTTAGATTAAGTGAGAAATGTAAAAAAAATTAAGTAATATACCCTTGGAAGTTTGAAATAAATCCACTTTCACCAATTGATGTTCAACTGATGAAAGTAAAATATTTCAAAGTGTTGAAAATTTTTTTTTTTGGAAATTATTAATTTGTTTTCTAATACTCTAAAGAAGGTTAAGATTAAGTGAGAAATGTAAAAAAAATTAGGTAAAATACCCTTGGAAGTTTGAAATAAATCCACTTTCACCAATTGATGTTCAACTGATGAAAGTAAAATATTTCAAAGTGTTGAAATTTTTTTTTTTTGGAAATTATTAATTTGTTTTCTAATACTCTAAAGAAGGTTAAGATTAAGTGAGAAATGTAAAAAAAATTAGGTAATATACCCTTGGAAGTTTGAAATAAATCCACTTTCACCGATTGATGTTCAACTGATGAAAGTAAAATATTTCAAAGTGTTGAAAAAATTTTTTTTGGAAATTATTAATTTGTTTTTCTAATACTCTAAAGAAGGTTTAGATTAAGTGAGAAATGTAAAAAAAATTAGGTAAAATACCCTTGGAAGTTTGAAATAAATCCACTTTCACCAATTGATGTTCAACTGATGAAAGTAAAATATTTCAAAGTGTTGAAAATTTTTTTTTGGAAATTATTATGTTTGTTTTTCTAATACTCTAAAGAAGGTTTAGATTAAGTGAGAAATGTAAAAAAAATTAGGTAAAATACCCTTGGAAGTTTGAAATAAATCCACTTTCACCAATTGATGTTCAACTGATGAAAGTAAAATATTTCAAAGTGTTGAAATTTTTTTTTTGGAAATTATTATGTTTGTTTTTCTAATACTCTATAGAAGTTTTAGATTAAGTGAGAAATGTAAAAAAAATTAGGTAAAATACCCTTGGAAGTTTGAAATAAATCCACTTTCACCGATTGATGTTCAACTGATGAAAGTAAAATATTTCAAAGTGTTGAAAAATTTATTTTGGAAATTATTATGTTTGTTTTTCTAATACTCTAAAGAAGGTTTAGATTAAGTGAGAAATGTAAAAAAAATTAAGTAATATACCCTTGGAAGTTTGAAATAAATCCACTTTCACCAATTGATGTTCAACTGATGAAAGTAAAATATTTCAAAGTGTTGAAAATTTTTTTTTTTGGAAATTATTAATTTGTTTTCTAATACTCTAAAGAAGGTTAAGATTAAGTGAGAAATGTAAAAAAAATTAGGTAAAATACCCTTGGAAGTTTGAAATAAATCCACTTTCACCAATTGATGTTCAACTGATGAAAGTAAAATATTTCAAAGTGTTGAAATTTTTTTTTTTTGGAAATTATTAATTTGTTTTCTAATACTCTAAAGAAGGTTAAGATTAAGTGAGAAATGTAAAAAAAATTAGGTAATATACCCTTGGAAGTTTGAAATAAATCCACTTTCACCGATTGATGTTCAACTGATGAAAGTAAAATATTTCAAAGTGTTGAAAAAATTTTTTTTGGAAATTATTAATTTGTTTTTCTAATACTCTAAAGAAGGTTTAGATTAAGTGAGAAATGTAAAAAAAATTAGGTAAAATACCCTTGGAAGTTTGAAATAAATCCACTTTCACCAATTGATGTTCAACTGATGAAAGTAAAATATTTCAAAGTGTTGAAAATTTTTTTTTGGAAATTATTATGTTTGTTTTTCTAATACTCTAAAGAAGGTTTAGATTAAGTGAGAAATGTAAAAAAAATTAGGTAAAATACCCTTGGAAGTTTGAAATAAATCCACTTTCACCAATTGATGTTCAACTGATGAAAGTAAAATATTTCAAAGTGTTGAAATTTTTTTTTTGGAAATTATTATGTTTGTTTTTCTAATACTCTATAGAAGTTTTAGATTAAGTGAGAAATGTAAAAAAATCTAGGTAAAATACCCTTGGAAGTTTGAAATAAATCCACTTTCACCAATTGATGTTCAACTGATGAAAGTAAAATATTTCAAAGTGTTGAAAATTTTTTTTTTTGGAAATTATTAATTTGTTTTCTAATACTCTAAAGAAGGTTAAGATTAAGTGAGAAATGTAAAAAAAATTAGGTAATATACCCTTGGAAGTTTGAAATAAATCCACTTTCACCAATTGATGTTCAACTGATGAAAGTAAAATATTTCAAAGTGTTGAAAAATTTATTTTGGAAATTATTATGTTTGTTTTTCTAATACTCTAAAGAAGGTTTAGATTAAGTGAGAAATGTAAAAAAAATTAGGTAATATACCCTTGGAAGTTTGAAATAAATCCACTTTCACCAATTGATGTTCAACTGATGAAAGTAAAATATTTCAAAGTGTTGAAAAATTTATTTTGGAAATTATTATGTTTGTTTTTCTAATACTCTAAAGAAGGTTAAGATTAAGTGAGAAATGTAAAAAAAATTAGGTAAAATACCCTTGGAAGTTTGAAATAAATCCACTTTCACCGATTGATGTTCAACTGATGAAAGTAAAATATTTCAAAGTGTTGAAAAAATTTTTTTTGGAAATTATTAATTTGTTTTTCTAATACTCTAAAGAAGGTTTAGATTAAGTGAGAAATGTAAAAAAAATTAGGTAAAATACCCTTGGAAGTTTGAAATAAATCCACTTTCACCAATTGATGTTCAACTGATGAAAGTAAAATATTTCAAAGTGTTGAAAATTTTTTTTTGGAAATTATTATGTTTGTTTTTCTAATACTCTATAGAAGTTTTAGATTAAGTGAGAAATGTAAAAAAATCTAGGTAAAATACCCTTGGAAGTTTGAAATAAATCCACTTTCACCAATCGTACTTTCACCGATTGATGTTCAACTGATGAAAGTAAAATATTTCAAAGTGTTGAAAATTTTTTTTTGGAAATTATTATGTTTGTTTTTCTAATACTCTAAAGAAGGTTTAGATTAAGTGAGAAATGTAAAAAAATCTAGGTAATATACCCTTGGAAGTTTGAAATAAATCCACTTTCACCAATCGTACTTTCACCGATTGATGTTCAACTGATGAAAGTAAAATATTTCAAAGTGTTGAAATTTTTTTTTTGGAAATTATTAAATTTTTTTTACTAATGCCCTAAAGGAGTATAAGGTTAAGTGAGTAATGCAAAAAAAATTAGGTAAAATACCCTTGGAAGTTTGAAATAAATCCACTTTCACCAATCGTACTTTCACCGATTGATGTGTGATTGGTGAAACAAAAATTTTTTCTAAGTTTTTCGAAAAATTTTTTTAAAATAAATAAATTCTTTTTTAATACAACGTAAAGGACACCCATTGATTTAGATTAAAATAAAAAAAATTAGGTAAAATATCTTTGGTACTGGAAAAAACGTCTACTTTCACCGATCGCACTTTTTCAAAAAGGTCGTTTTTCGGGACCACGCAGCCCATTTAAAGATGGCGGAAAGTGCACCGTCGCTGCCGGCCAACAAAATCGCACTCGGACTTTTTTCAAATTAGGTCTGTCAAGGGTACCAAAATGACTTTAGGAGAGCAAAATCAGAAAAATTCATTTTTCTGATTTTGAAAGAGGAATTTAAATATGCTGTCAGATATTGTCTACGGACATTAAAACTCGAGATACAGGCATTTTGTGAGATATTTTGAATCATTCATGACTCTAAGTACGCACAATTGACCCATGTCGTATCCGTTTTGGTTCGGGCAAGCGACCATCTCTCCCTCTGATCGCTTGTCGGGTATGGCTTGAATAATTCTGAGTGGAAAATTTTTTTTTTTTTTTCGCACAATATATCAAAATTATCAAGAAAAAGTGAAATTTACAAGTTTGCCCAAAGGGCACTAGTAAATAATTTTAAAGTTCAATAGTGAACTGTAGGCCGTGCCATGATCTGTTTGAACGATAATTATAATTTTCCTGTGTGGACATTGGGTAATCGTTACGAGCACGCGAAATGCTATGCTGGGTACTGGGCACTAGTAATGTGTAACAACACACTCACACGCAACACACAAGAACGTGCTGATGGTGGGTCTATTCTTGTTGCTGTTGTTGACGCTGATGTTGCTGTTTGTTGCATCGACATACTTACTATGTGGACTAGGAGAAGTGTTGAAAATCTCAGTCGTTGTCGTGTACACCATACTACCAGATAACGATCGATCTATCGTCTCTTGCGGCTCACTGTGTTTATCTTACATATATATGTATATACATCTCTGCAACGGTAAAAGCGGCAAATGTTTGTGACATTTACAATAATGTAGACTAGGGCGCACTAGCACTGTCGACTCACTTGTGTTTGCCAATAAAAACCTGACCAGTAAGACTTATACTATAGTAAATAACACGACGCTAGAACGAGACATCGTTCCACTTATTTGTTGTGTGAGTGTTACCGTACACTACTGAATTTTTATAAGGATTGATTGTACAAAAAAGTACGCGAGGCTCTCTCACACGTCTATTAATAAAGGGATTGAACGATAGACACATGCAAGTGTGTAGAGACCTCAATAAATGTTGGGGGAATATAGGTGGCGAAATAACACAGTCGTTGTCGTGTACACCATACTACCAGATTACGATCGATCTATCGTCTCTTGCGGCTCACTGTGTTTATCTTACATATATATATGTATATACATCTCTGCAACGGTAAAAGCGGCAAATGTTTGTGACATTTACAATAATGTAGACTAGGGCGCACTAGCACTGTCGACTCACTTGTGTTTGCCAATAAAAACCTGACCAGTAAGACTTATACTATAGTAAATAACACGACGCTAGAACGAGACATCGTTCCTCTTATTTGTTGTGTGAGTGTTACCGTACACTACTGAATTGTTATAAGAATTGATTGTACAAAAAAGTACGCGAGGCTCTCTCACACGTCTATTAATAAAGGGATTGAACGATAGGCACATGCAAGTGTGTAGAGACCTCAATAAATGTTGGGGGAATATAGGTGGCGAAATAACACAGTCGTTGTCGTGTACACCATACTACCAGATTACGATCGATCTATCGTCTCTTGCGGCTCACTGTGTTTATCTTACATATATATATGTATATACATCTCTGCAACGGTAAAAGCGGCAAATGTTTGTGACATTTACAATAATGTAGACTAGGGCGCACTAGCACTGTCGACTCACTTGTGTTTGCCAATAAAAACCTGACCAGTAAGACTTATACTATAGTAAATAACACGACGCTAGAACGAGACACATCGTTCCTCTTATTTGTTGTGTGAGTGTTACCGTACACTACTGAATTGTTATAAGAATTGATTGTACAAAAAAGTACGCGAGGCTCTCTCACACGTCTATTAATAAAGGGATTGAACGATAGGCACATGCAAGTGTGTAGAGACCTCAATAAATGTTGGGGGAATATAGGTGGCGAAATAACACAGTCGTTGTCGTGTACACCATACTACCAGATTACGATCGATCTATCGTCTCTTGCGGCTCACTGTGTTTATCTTACATATATATATGTATATACATCTCTGCAACGGTAAAAGCGGCAAATGTTTGTGACATTTACAATAATGTAGACTAGGGCGCACTAGCACTGTCGACTCACTTGTGTTTGCCAATAAAAACCTGACCAGTAAGACTTATACTATAGTAAATAACACGACGCTAGAACGAGACATCGTTCCTCTTATTTGTTGTGTGAGTGTTACCGTACACTACTGAATTGTTATAAGATGATTGTACAAAGAGTACGCGATGATAGTATTATATAAAAAATTGTGGCCTCGACCGATATCGGACGCCCGTGGCAACTCTAAAAACTATTGGTGCTCTGAGTACAGTAGCGTGTTTGCTTATGTGTGTAGGGAAAAAAATACTGTGTGTGTTGCACTCCCTTACACTCAGAGACACACGTTGTGTGCTTGGAGTAGGCGTTGGTATACTGCATAACTGCGGGGAAACGTTCTGACCAACGTAAACCTCCACTAAATGCAGTTAAAGATATAATTTTCATATCCGTTTGTTATGTATGGGTTCTGTGTGAAACATACTATACGGTTTTTACCATGCAATGGCTCTCAGAAAAAACTTTGTCTAGAGAAATTATGTATATATAAAAATTATTTCCGTTTGTTCGTATGGCTTCTGTGTGAAGCATACTGTACGGTTTTTAACTTGGATATATATATATATATATATATATATATATATATATATATATAAAAATTGTTGCCACGACCCATATCGGACGCCCGTGGCAACTCTAAAAACATATGGTGCTCTGAGTACACTTTTGTGTGCTTGGAGTAGGCGTTGGTATACAGCATAACTGCGGGGAAACGTTCTGACTACGTAAACCTCTACTAAATGCAGTTAAAGATATAATAAAAAATTAGCCCGACTATGTTCTCTGAAACATACGGTTACTATGCAATGACTCTCTACGTTCCGAGCGAGAATAGTATCTTTAATAATATACTAACAGATTACGATCGACACTATCGTGTCTTGCGGCTCACTGTGTTTCCTACTACTACTATATATATATACATCTCTCTGCAACGGTTAACGTGGCAAGCGTTCGTGACGTTTATAATAATGTAGACAGGGCGCAATAGCACTGTCGATTCACGCGCGTTTGTCAGTCAGTAACCCCGACCAGAGTAGTTGGACACTATATAGTAAAATAATAACACGACGCTAGAACGAGAGACGTTCGATCCTCTTGTATGTTAATATAATACATATATTAAAGATATATACACGATACACGATAATTCTCTGAAACACTGGCGCTTTAAATCTAGCGACGAGTACGGAAGAGATTATTTGAACTCTCAAATAATATTAATAAAATCGAAATATAGTAAATATATATATCTAGACACCACACACCCCATACACTCACTACTGGGTGTTGTGTTTGTGTGTGTGAGTGTGTGTCGAACCTGTGTGGTTGGTTTTTATAGTGTGTATGATGTGATGATTGGGACCTGTGTGGGCCTGTCTACAACAAACACGTAATAAAAGTGTGTAGATATATATTTATATA
>CALYJB010000187.1:22500-27500 GCA_944738965.1 Nebria brevicollis
ATATTATCCATCAACATACTTAGCATTTATAATATATACATTATATACATAACGCACACATCATATATATATTATATCGATCTACACTGACTGACAAACACACGAGCTGTGTGTGCTGACTGTGTATGTTGAGAAATGTAAAATGTACATATATATTTAGATTTGTGTTGTGGTTATGTATGGTATATCGTATGGTATAGTATGGTATGGGTGTGTGGTTTGGAAGAGGACGAGATGTCGTACAACGATAATGAGACAAATCGATATACACAAACTTTCTCACACACCTCACTACGCACAACACAGAAGCCTCTCGCGATATGACATGGAAACGTGTATGCGCACCGCGGTTTGTGATTGTTAGGTTTGAATCTGTGTATGCACCAGTAAACAGAGCCTAACACCGAGTCACGGGGTAATTGCTTGTGAAAGTGTCCAACAGTGTTGGTAGGTTGTATGTGTTGTATGTGAGGTATATACGTGTGATGTTTGTGTGTATCACCACTCATTGGCCAATAACGTATATAAACATATAGGGATAACCGTTATATAGCACTGAGTGTTAGGTGATGTTGTGTATGTTACCCCCTCGTACATCCACACTCACACATCTATTAAAAGAAACCCCCGGAAATTATCAAAAATTATTCTTGTTGCTGTTGTTGACGCTGATGTTGCTGTTTGTTGCATCGACAATTACACTTATTGTGCGACGACTAGTTTTGTGTGTCTGTCTGACCCATCGCTGTGACGGTCTCTACATATTTATAAAATACTGTTGTGGTGATGTCTTTTCTACCACTAGCAGAGGAGGGACACGGTCTCCTCTGTACATCATTAAATTTAAGTGGTGAGAAAAGACACACATTGACTCGCACAGCAGATAGAGAGACGTGCGGTGATAATGCAGTACACACAGGCCAGTTTGCGCTAGTAGGGACTAGTTATTTGTAACAACACACTCACACGCAACACGCAAGAATAAGTCACCGACGACGGCTAGTCACTCAATCGTCGCACCAGTGGACGATAGCCATTTGCTATATATATATACATATATATGAATATAATGTGTGTGTAAGGTTTTGACTCGGCCTTACACATTTACAATTGGGGGGGGCAGTGGTGAGTGGTTAGTGTCTGATCGGTGACACATATAATATGTGTCTGTGTGTGGTGACCATTATTATACAAAAATTTTTTATTATTATTATTATTATGCTGTTGATGATGATGATCAATAAAGAATTGTGTGTGGCGGAAAATGAATGAATATTATTATAATCCTAACAAATATAACCCTGAACGGTGGATCACTCGGCTCGTGGGTCGATGAAGAACGCAGCTAAATGCGCGTCAACTTGTGAACTGCAGGACACATGAACATCGACATTTCGAACGCATATTGCGGTCCTCGGATACTGTTCCTGGACTACGCCTGGCTGAGGGTCGTATTACAATTACCAGACTGCCGGTCTTCAGTATACACCGCTGCCACCACTAGTGTGTGTGTGTGTTTCTGCTGTCTCTGCTGTTGCTTCTGTTGCTGCTGCTGCTGTTGCTGTTGCTGCTGTTGCTGTTTTGTATTCGCGTTCAATCATTGCTACTAAATTTAGACAGAGGAAAACACTCTGTCTCTAACATGTACTTGATTAAACAACAGTACACACACATGCGCACACACACAACACACAGTAGTTCGAGTATACAGACAACGCGAGCAGATTCACGGCGCACACACACACACACCGGTGGTTATGTGTTGCTGTGTAATAGATGTCAGGCGATGTTGGGTATCCGGCGTTGGGGTTATTCTGATGTATAAAATTGTTCTGCCGTCTGTGCGTGTGGCTGGTTGATGTTTGTGTGTTTGCCGGTTGATGTTGTAGATGATGTGTGTGCGTCTGTGATTTTGCACTCGCAGACGTACAATATACACACACACACACACCTACAAAACACAACACACCACCATTTCATAGTCTGTACTCTACTCTGTGTGACAGAGGAGTCCCCGTAGTGAATATGTGTATTATTTTATTTATTATCAATATTCAATATATTGGAATATATTTAGATATACAGAGAACACTCTGTGGACTGGGACTTTTTTAAACATGTATACAGTTTAATATACCAAACCCAGCCCGGTTCCTTAAATAGAAGGTGAGCGGCGACTGAGTAGTAAAACACCACTCACTTGTCAAGCGCTATAGACGCGCGGGCATCTGATGTGTTATATGTTGATACAGTTCGTCGCAAACCTAACCGGTAGCGTATATGTGTTATTAAGATACTCAAACACATACACACACGCGTGTGACTTGTACTCGTACATAATAGACCAAAACACAATCCGACAACACCGTAGTAGTCAGTGTGCTGCTGCTGCTGTTGTTGTTGTCAGTAGTTTCACAAAGAGAAGCCTCTTCTGTCATGGTACTAGCATATATATATACATTAATACATACATATATAAATTCACTCTAATATTATAGAAAAATCATAGATATCGACATCACTGTCGTCTCGTGTGTGTCGTCCTACACACCACTAGAAACCATAATATTTTACTCTCTATACTACACTTTATATCATATTTATAGCTATTATAAATAACTATATAGAAAGAAAGAAACCAAGCCGTATATGCCAATACAATTTTGTGTGTATATATCGGTCTCAAGTCAACGGCACAAACGCTAGAGAACGCATAGTCGTATTATTATCACATTTATATATTAAACATCGCATACTCGTATAACTTTACACACATTTTAGTGTGTCTTTACGTATTAATGCTGTGCGGCCAGAGTGTGACCAGAGTGGGTAGCGCTCGTCCGTCTTTACATTATCACATAATATACATAATAATATCATTATTATCATTATGAGAACAGTTGTTCTGTAAGTGAGTGTTCAAATTTAGAAGTCTCTTGTATGGCAGGGTTATAGGAACTTGTGGCAACATCATCACTCCAATGTTTTTATATTTCTATACACACCCACATATCTATATAAAGTATATTACTATCAATACGCTGTGGGAGTTTATTGAGGAGATGCTAGTGCAATGTTAGTTATTAGAGGGAATCTCTGCACGCAAACACACACTATATATAAATATATATTATATATTACTATATTGTGTTGTGAATGTTAAAACTGTGTGTTCACTGTCACTCACTGTGTGTGTGTTAAGTAACAAGAGTATACAATCGGTCTGGACGTGTCCCAGTGTCTCTGTATTTGTGCAATTAAACAAGTTTACTACTACTCGTACGTATACTTGTGCACACTTACACGATTCCAGTGGTCGTTCAAGCAAAGACCAAGCGTCCCTACTCATACAAATTGTTACGTTCAACATTTAAGCGCACAGTGTTTGCTTTGAACTATATAGCACAGATCAGTTTACAAAATCACACATTATACATATATATATGTGTTGTTGTGTTGTTGTGTATGTTCACTTAATTATATATCTAACATTTGTCACACTCTCCGTTATACAATACAATTCTGAGGCAGTTTGTGTAGTATATTTGTATGTGGGGAAATATATACGAAAAATGTTGTTGCTGTTGTAGTTGCCCCCTATACCGATCAAGACCTTTTACACGCGATCACTCTCTTTACCTAACTATATACACTGTTTGCGATGATGTAGAGTGTAAGTGACCTGACGTTGTTCATGTTCTCACTATACTCTGTCCGTAACTTACGTCAAAAACACCGTGTATCGTTATTGTATGCTGCATGCGGATGATGATTCTAATACACTGAAAATCTATGTAAACTACAAATGTGACGGCCACTTGAGATATTCCAATATACACTATATAGCAAATTTGTTCGTGCAGTCATGTTGGTGATGGTGGTGTAGATCACCACCACTCCTTCATAATACGTCTATAGTTATATTCTACATAAACTGTATTGGCTATTTGGTTATGATGTGTGATATATGCCGTGGTTAGAGAATTTATGGTGACGACTGGTGTGAGTTTGGGTCGTCTACTTGAGACGTAGAGGTGGTGTCAATTGAGATATCTTTTTCTATATGAGTGTTTTTTTATTTTGTGTGTGTGTGTGTGTGTATGTTATACACCAAAAAAATGTCAAAGAGGCCGAGTGTTACGAAACCAACAACTACACATATTGCACATATTGTCTCTCGGACCTGCCTGTTGATTACGATGTGTGTGTTTATAATGGTTTTTGTACATTATGAGTGCAGGAAACGTAATACGTGTTCTGTGTGTATGTGCAACTTGTATTCTCTGATAACGATATAGCATATATCGTGAAAGTTTTTAATAATATATAATAGAAATATATTAATATATATCTATATCTATATTTATTTATGCGACCTCAGAGCAGGTGTGACTACCCGCTGAATTTAAGCATATTACTAAGCGGAGGAAAAGAAACTAACAAGGATTCCCTTAGTAGCGGCGAGCGAACAGGGAAAAGCCCAGCACCGAAGCCCGTAGTCGGAAACGGCTACAGGGCAATGTGGTGTTTAGGAGAGCCCAGTTAACGCGGTAAGTGTGTAACGTGTCCAAGTCCTTCTTGAACGGGGCCACACACCCATAGAGGGTGCCAGGCCCGTAGTGACCGTTACCACGTCCGGGTGGGTTTCTCCTTAGAGTCGGGTTGCTTGAGAGTGCAGCTCTAAGTGGGTGGTAAACTCCATCTAAGGCTAAATATAACCACGAGACCGATAGCGAACAAGTACCGTGAGGGAAAGTTGAAAAGAACTTTGAAGAGAGAGTTCAATAGTACGTGAAACCGTTCAGGGGTAAACCTGAGAAACCCGAACTATTCGAAGGGAGAGATTCAATCACCTCGCCTGTGGTAGCACACTGGTAACGTTTTACATGGGACGTCTTCGTGCTGCCTCGGTTCGCGCCGTTGTAGTGCTGGACGCCCCGTTATCAGTGCTGTTTACTGCAGGAGGTGTGCATTTCTATCCTAGTAGATGCGTCGCGACC
>CALYJB010000187.1:35000-50000 GCA_944738965.1 Nebria brevicollis
CCACTTTCACCAATTGATGTTCAACTGATGAAAGTAAAATATTTCAAAGTGTTGAAAATTTTTTTTTTTGGAAATTATTAATTTGTTTTCTAATACTCTAAAAAAGGTTAAGATTAAGTGAGAAATGTAAAAAAAATTAGGTAATATACCCTTGGAAGTTTGAAATAAATCCACTTTCACCGATTGATGTTCAACTGATGAAAGTAAAATATTTCAAAGTGTTGAAAAATTTATTTTGGAAATTATTATGTTTGTTTTTCTAATACTCTAAAGAAGGTTTAGATTAAGTGAGAAATGTAAAAAAAATTAAGTAATATACCCTTGGAAGTTTGAAATAAATCCACTTTCACCAATTGATGTTCAACTGATGAAAGTAAAATATTTCAAAGTGTTGAAAATTTTTTTTTTTGGAAATTATTAATTTGTTTTCTAATACTCTAAAGAAGGTTAAGATTAAGTGAGAAATGTAAAAAAAATTAGGTAAAATACCCTTGGAAGTTTGAAATAAATCCACTTTCACCAATTGATGTTCAACTGATGAAAGTAAAATATTTCAAAGTGTTGAAATTTTTTTTTTTTGGAAATTATTAATTTGTTTTCTAATACTCTAAAGAAGGTTAAGATTAAGTGAGAAATGTAAAAAAAATTAGGTAATATACCCTTGGAAGTTTGAAATAAATCCACTTTCACCGATTGATGTTCAACTGATGAAAGTAAAATATTTCAAAGTGTTGAAAAAATTTTTTTTGGAAATTATTAATTTGTTTTTCTAATACTCTAAAGAAGGTTTAGATTAAGTGAGAAATGTAAAAAAAATTAGGTAAAATACCCTTGGAAGTTTGAAATAAATCCACTTTCACCAATTGATGTTCAACTGATGAAAGTAAAATATTTCAAAGTGTTGAAAATTTTTTTTTGGAAATTATTATGTTTGTTTTTCTAATACTCTAAAGAAGGTTTAGATTAAGTGAGAAATGTAAAAAAAATTAGGTAAAATACCCTTGGAAGTTTGAAATAAATCCACTTTCACCAATTGATGTTCAACTGATGAAAGTAAAATATTTCAAAGTGTTGAAAATTTTTTTTTTTGGAAATTATTAATTTGTTTTCTAATACTCTAAAGAAGGTTAAGATTAAGTGAGAAATGTAAAAAAAATTAGGTAAAATACCCTTGGAAGTTTGAAATAAATCCACTTTCACCAATTGATGTTCAACTGATGAAAGTAAAATATTTCAAAGTGTTGAAAATTTTTTTTTGGAAATTATTATGTTTGTTTTTCTAATACTCTAAAGAAGGTTTAGATTAAGTGAGAAATGTAAAAAAAATTAGGTAATATACCCTTGGAAGTTTGAAATAAATCCACTTTCACCAATTGATGTTCAACTGATGAAAGTAAAATATTTCAAAGTGTTGAAATTTTTTTTTTGGAAATTATTATGTTTGTTTTTCTAATACTCTATAGAAGTTTTAGATTAAGTGAGAAATGTAAAAAAATCTAGGTAAAATACCCTTGGAAGTTTGAAATAAATCCACTTTCACCAATTGATGTTCAACTGATGAAAGTAAAATATTTCAAAGTGTTGAAAATTTTTTTTTTTGGAAATTATTAATTTGTTTTCTAATACTCTAAAGAAGGTTAAGATTAAGTGAGAAATGTAAAAAAAATTAGGTAATATACCCTTGGAAGTTTGAAATAAATCCACTTTCACCAATTGATGTTCAACTGATGAAAGTAAAATATTTCAAAGTGTTGAAAAATTTATTTTGGAAATTATTATGTTTGTTTTTCTAATACTCTAAAGAAGGTTTAGATTAAGTGAGAAATGTAAAAAAAATTAGGTAATATACCCTTGGAAGTTTGAAATAAATCCACTTTCACCAATTGATGTTCAACTGATGAAAGTAAAATATTTCAAAGTGTTGAAAAATTTATTTTGGAAATTATTATGTTTGTTTTTCTAATACTCTAAAGAAGGTTAAGATTAAGTGAGAAATGTAAAAAAAATTAGGTAATATACCCTTGGAAGTTTGAAATAAATCCACTTTCACCGATTGATGTTCAACTGATGAAAGTAAAATATTTCAAAGTGTTGAAAAAATTTTTTTTGGAAATTATTAATTTGTTTTTCTAATACTCTAAAGAAGGTTTAGATTAAGTGAGAAATGTAAAAAAAATTAGGTAAAATACCCTTGGAAGTTTGAAATAAATCCACTTTCACCAATTGATGTTCAACTGATGAAAGTAAAATATTTCAAAGTGTTGAAAATTTTTTTTTGGAAATTATTATGTTTGTTTTTCTAATACTCTATAGAAGGTTTAGATTAAGTGAGAAATGTAAAAAAAACTAGGTAAAATACCCTTGGAAGTTTGAAATAAATCCACTTTCACCAATCGTACTTTCACCGATTGATGTTCAACTGATGAAAGTAAAATATTTCAAAGTGTTGAAAATTTTTTTTTGGAAATTATTATGTTTGTTTTTCTAATACTCTAAAGAAGGTTTAGATTAAGTGAGAAATGTAAAAAAATCTAGGTAATATACCCTTGGAAGTTTGAAATAAATCCACTTTCACCAATCGTACTTTCACCGATTGATGTTCAACTGATGAAAGTAAAATATTTCAAAGTGTTGAAATTTTTTTTTTGGAAAATATTAAATTTTTTTTACTAATGCCCTAAAGGAGTATAATGTTACGTGAGTAATGCAAAAAAAATTAGGTAAAATACCCTTGGAAGTTTGAAATAAATCCACTTTCACCAATCGTACTTTCACCGATTGATGTGTGATTGGTGAAACAAAAATTTTTTCTAAGTTTTTCGAAAATTTTTTTTAAAATAAATAAATTCTTTTTTAATACAACGTAAAGGACACCCATTGATTTAGATTAAAATAAAAAAAATTAGGTAAAATATCTTTGGTACTGGAAAAAACGTCTACTTTCACCGATCGCACTTTTTCAAAAAGGTCGTTTTTCGGGACCACGCAGCCCATTTAAAGATGGCGGAAAGTGCACCGTCGCTGCCGGCCAACAAAATCGCACTCGGACTTTTTTCAAATTAGGTCTGTCAAGGGTACCAAAATGACTTTAGGAGAGCAAAATCAGAAAAATTCATTTTTCTGATTTTGAAAGAGGAATTTAAATATGCTGTCAGATATTGTCTACGGACATTAAAACTCGAGATACAGGCATTTTGTGAGATATTTTGAATCATTCATGACTCTAAGTACGCACAATTGACCCCTGTCGTATCCGTTTTGGTTCGGGCAAGCGACCATCTCTCCCTCTGATCGCTTGTCGGGTATGGCTTGAATAATTCTGAGTGGAAAATTTTTTTTTTTTTTTCGCACAATATATCAAAATTATCAAGAAAAAGTGAAATTTACAAGTTTGCCCAAAGGGCACTAGTAAATAATTTTAAAGTTCAATAGTGAACTGTAGGCCGTGCCATGATCTGTTTGAACGATAATTATAATTTTCCTGTGTGGACATTGGGTAATCGTTACGAGCACGCGAAATGCTATGCTGGGTACTGGGCACTAGTAATGTGTAACAACACACTCACACGCAACACACAAGAACGTGCTGATGGTGGGTCTATTCTTGTTGCTGTTGTTGACGCTGATGTTGCTGTTTGTTGCATCGACATACTTACTATGTGTGACTAGGAGAAGTGTTGAAAATCTCAGTCGTTGTCGTGTACACCATACTACCAGATAACGATCGATCTATCGTCTCTTGCGGCTCACTGTGTTTATCTTACATATATATGTATATACATCTCTGCAACGGTAAAAGCGGCAAATGTTTGTGACATTTACAATAATGTAGACTAGGGCGCACTAGCACTGTCGACTCACTTGTGTTTGCCAATAAAAACCTGACCAGTAAGACTTATACTATAGTAAATAACACGACGCTAGAACGAGACATCGTTCCACTTATTTGTTGTGTGAGTGTTACCGTACACTACTGAATTTTTATAAGGATTGATTGTACAAAAAAGTACGCGAGGCTCTCTCACACGTCTATTAATAAAGGGATTGAACGATAGGCACATGCAAGTGTGTAGAGACCTCAATAAATGTTGGGGGAATATAGGTGGCGAAATAACACAGTCGTTGTCGTGTACACCATACTACCAGATTACGATCGATCTATCGTCTCTTGCGGCTCACTGTGTTTATCTTACATATATATATGTATATACATCTCTGCAACGGTAAAAGCGGCAAATGTTTGTGACATTTACAATAATGTAGACTAGGGCGCACTAGCACTGTCGACTCACTTGTGTTTGCCAATAAAAACCTGACCAGTAAGACTTATACTATAGTAAATAACACGACGCTAGAACGAGACATCGTTCCTCTTATTTGTTGTGTGAGTGTTACCGTACACTACTGAATTGTTATAAGAATTGATTGTACAAAAAAGTACGCGAGGCTCTCTCACACGTCTATTAATAAAGGGATTGAACGATAGGCACATGCAAGTGTGTAGAGACCTCAATAAATGTTGGGGGAATATAGGTGGCGAAATAACACAGTCGTTGTCGTGTACACCATACTACCAGATTACGATCGATCTATCGTCTCTTGCGGCTCACTGTGTTTATCTTACATATATATATGTATATACATCTCTGCAACGGTAAAAGCGGCAAATGTTTGTGACATTTACAATAATGTAGACTAGGGCGCACTAGCACTGTCGACTCACTTGTGTTTGCCAATAAAAACCTGACCAGTAAGACTTATACTATAGTAAATAACACGACGCTAGAACGAGACATCGTTCCTCTTATTTGTTGTGTGAGTGTTACCGTACACTACTGAATTGTTATAAGAATTGATTGTACAAAAAAGTACGCGAGGCTCTCTCACACGTCTATTAATAAAGGGATTGAACGATAGGCACATGCAAGTGTGTAGAGACCTCAATAAATGTTGGGGGAATATAGGTGGCGAAATAACACAGTCGTTGTCGTGTACACCATACTACCAGATTACGATCGATCTATCGTCTCTTGCGGCTCACTGTGTTTATCTTACATATATATATGTATATACATCTCTGCAACGGTAAAAGCGGCAAATGTTTGTGACATTTACAATAATGTAGACTAGGGCGCACTAGCACTGTCGACTCACTTGTGTTTGCCAATAAAAACCTGACCAGTAAGACTTATACTATAGTAAATAACACGACGCTAGAACGAGACATCGTTCCTCTTATTTGTTGTGTGAGTGTTACCGTACACTACTGAATTGTTATAAGATGATTGTACAAAGAGTACGCGATGATAGTATTATATAAAAAATTGTGGCCTCGACCGATATCGGACGCCCGTGGCAACTCTAAAAACTATTGGTGCTCTGAGTACAGTAGCGTGTTTGCTTATGTGTGTAGGGAAAAAAATACTGTGTGTGTTGCACTCCCTTACACTCAGAGACACACGTTGTGTGCTTGGAGTAGGCGTTGGTATACTGCATAACTGCGGGGAAACGTTCTGACCAACGTAAACCTCCACTAAATGCAGTTAAAGATATAATTTTCATATCCGTTTGTTATGTATGGGTTCTGTGTGAAACATACTATACGGTTTTTACCATGCAATGGCTCTCAGAAAAAACTTTGTCTAGAGAAATTATGTATATATAAAAATTATTTCCGTTTGTTCGTATGGCTTCTGTGTGAAGCATACTGTACGGTTTTTAACTTGGATATATATATATAATATATATATATATATTATATTATATATATAAAAATTGTTGCCACGACCCATATCGGACGCCCGTGGCAACTCTAAAAACATATGGTGCTCTGAGTACACTTTTGTGTGCTTGGAGTAGGCGTTGGTATACAGCATAACTGCGGGGAAACGTTCTGACTACGTAAACCTCTACTAAATGCAGTTAAAGATATAATAAAAAATTAGCCCGACTATGTTCTCTGAAACATACGGTTACTATGCAATGACTCTCTACGTTCCGAGCGAGAATAGTATCTTTAATAATATACTAACAGATTACGATCGACACTATCGTGTCTTGCGGCTCACTGTGTTTCCTACTACTACTATATATATATACATCTCTCTGCAACGGTTAACGTGGCAAGCGTTCGTGACGTTTATAATAATGTAGACAGGGCGCAATAGCACTGTCGATTCACGCGCGTTTGTCAGTCAGTAACCCCGACCAGAGTAGTTGGACACTATATAGTAAAATAATAACACGACGCTAGAACGAGAGACGTTCGATCCTCTTGTATGTTAATATAATACATATATTAAAGATATATACACGATACACGATAATTCTCTGAAACACTGGCGCTTTAAATCTAGCGACGAGTACGGAAGAGATTATTTGAACTCTCAAATAATATTAATAAAATCGAAATATAGTAAATATATATATCTAGACACCACACACCCCATACACTCACTACTGGGTGTTGTGTTTGTGTGTGTGAGTGTGTGTCGAACCTGTGTGGTTGGTTTTTATAGTGTGTATGATGTGATGATTGGGACCTGTGTGGGCCTGTCTACAACAAACACGTAATAAAAGTGTGTAGATATATATTTATATAGAAATTTTATATGAAAAATTTTACGTAGCCCGGTATGCCAGAAAGTAAATTTTCGATACCGGTGTCTCTCGTATATATTTATATATATATATATATATATATATATATATATAAAAAAAAACAAACACATTTCCAAAAAAATTTATGCAATTTTTATATGTGATTGTGACAAACTCCCTGGTTGATCCTGCCAGTAGTCATATGCTTGTCTCAAAGATTAAGCCATGCATGTCTCAGTACAAGCCAAAATAAGGTGAAACCGCGAAAGGCTCATTAAATCAGTTATGGTTCCTTAGATCGTACACACATTTACTTGGATAACTGTGGTAATTCTAGAGCTAATACACGCAAACAGAGCTCCGACCAGAGATGGAAGGAGTGCTTTTATTAGATCAAAACCAATCGGCGGGCAGGCACTGCTGTCTGTTCGTCGCCCTATTTGGTGACTCTGAATAACTTTATGCTGATCGTACGGTCTTGCACCGGCGACGCATCTTTCAAATGTCTGCCTTATCAACTGTCGATGGTAGGTTCTGCGCCTACCATGGTTGTAACGGGTAACGGGGAATCAGGGTTCGATTCCGGAGAGGGAGCCTGAGAAACGGCTACCACATCCAAGGAAGGCAGCAGGCGCGCAAATTACCCACTCCCGGCACGGGGAGGGAGTGACGAAAAATAACGATACGGGACTCATCCGAGGCCCCGTAATCGGAATGAGTACACTTTAAATCCTTTAACAAGGACCAATTGGAGGGCAAGTCTGGTGCCAGCAGCCGCGGTAATTCCAGCTCCAATAGCGTATATTAAAGTTGTTGCGGTTAAAAAGCTCGTAGTTGAATCTGTGTCCCGTGCTGTCGGTTCACCGCCCGCGGTGCTAACTGGCACGTCTCACGGGACGTCCTGCCGGTGGAAGACCAATCGCTCAGTATTGTCTGGGGTCTGTGCGTGCATAACGCGCGTACAGAATTCCCGGGTGCTCGGTGATCCTTCCGACTTTTTTAAATCCTGTCGCGGTGCTCTTAATTGAGTGTCGAGGCGGGCCGGCACGTTTACTTTGAACAAATTAGAGTGCTCAAAGCAGGCTAAAATTTCGCCTGAATACTATGTGCATGGAATAATGGAACAGGACCTCGGTTCTATTTTGTTGGTTTTCGGAACCCCGAGGTAATGATTAATAGGGACGGATGGGGGCATTCGTATTGCGACGTTAGAGGTGAAATTCTTGGATCGTCGCAAGACGGACAGAAGCGAAAGCATTTGCCAAAAATGTTTTCATTAATCAAGAACGAAAGTCAGAGGTTCGAAGGCGATCAGATACCGCCCTAGTTCTGACCATAAACGATGCCAGCTAGCGATCCGTCGATGTTCCTCCGATGACTCGACGGGCAGCTTCCGGGAAACCAAAGCTTTTGGGTTCCGGGGGAAGTATGGTTGCAAAGCTGAAACTTAAAGGAATTGACGGAAGGGCACCACAAGGAGTGGAGCCTGCGGCTTAATTTGACTCAACACGGGGAACCTCACCAGGCCCGGACACCGGAAGGATTGACAGATTGATAGCTCTTTCTTGATTCGGTGGGTGGTGGTGCATGGTCGTTCTTAGTTGGTAGAGCGATTTGTCTGGTTAATTCCGATAACGAACGAGACTCTAGCCTGCTAAATAGGCGTACTCTACCGGTATCTCGAAGGCTCACATCTTCCGTACTAACCGTACGTTTGTTCGTCGGTGTTTCAATCGGTGTTCATACACTGTGCGAGCATTTTGCGGCTTCGTGCGGGCGGAATGTTGTGGTTTTTACTACCGGCGTACATTTTAATCTTCTTAGAGGGACAAACGGCTTATAGCCGTATGAGATTGAGCAATAACAGGTCTGTGATGCCCTTAGATGTTCTGGGCCGCACGCGCGCTACACTGAAGGAATCAGCGTGTCTTCCCTGGCCGAATGGTCCGGGTAACCCGCTGAACCTCCTTCGTGCTAGGGATTGGGGATTGCAATTATTCCCCATGAACGAGGAATTCCCAGTAAGCGCGAGTCATAAACTCGTGTTGATTAAGTCCCTGCCCTTTGTACACACCGCCCGTCGCTACTACCGATTGAATGATTTAGTGAGGTCTTCGGACTGGTACTCGGCCGGCGTTTCGACATTTGCCGATGTCGCTGGGAAGATGACCGAACTTGATCATTTAGAGGAAGTAAAAGTCGTAACAAGGTTTCCGTAGGTGAACCTGCGGAAGGATCATTACTGTGTCTCTAAAGAAAGAAACAAATATATAAATAAAAATTGAGAAATGTGCACGGGCAACACCATATACACTCTCTGTAACGACCGGACACTTGATCCTAAACAGTCCACATAATAAAATTTCGTAAACAGGGGGACAGAGTGAAAATGTGATATTTTATAATATACATTTTTATATGTGTATAATATTGGTGGCACTGAAGATGATGATGATGATGGTGGCTTCATCTCACGTTACTCTTATCTTCTCTATATTATCCATCAACATACTTAGCATTTATAATATATACATTATATACATAACGCACACATCATATATATATTATATCGATCTACACTGACTGACAAACACACGAGCTGTGTGTGCTGACTGTGTATGTTGAGAAATGTAAAATGTACATATATATTTAGATTTGTGTTGTGGTTATGTATGGTATATCGTATGGTATAGTATGGTATGGGTGTGTGGTTTGGAAGAGGACGAGATGTCGTACAACGATAATGAGACAAATCGATATACACAAACTTTCTCACACACCTCACTACGCACAACACAGAAGCCTCTCGCGATATGACATGGAAACGTGTATGCGCACCGCGGTTTGTGATTGTTAGGTTTGAATCTGTGTATGCACCAGTAAACAGAGCCTAACACCGAGTCACGGGGTAATTGCTTGTGAAAGTGTCCAACAGTGTTGGTAGGTTGTATGTGTTGTATGTGAGGTATATACGTGTGATGTTTGTGTGTATCACCACTCATTGGCCAATAACGTATATAAACATATAGGGATAACCGTTATATAGCACTGAGTGTTAGGTGATGTTGTGTATGTTACCCCCTCGTACATCCACACTCACACATCTATTAAAAGAAACCCCCGGAAATTATCAAAAAATTATTCTTGTTGCTGTTGTTGACGCTGATGTTGCTGTTTGTTGCATCGACAATTACACTTATTGTGCGACGACTAGTTTTGTGTGTCTGTCTGACCCATCGCTGTGACGGTCTCTACATATTTATAAAATACTGTTGTGGTGATGTCTTTTCTACCACTAGCAGAGATGGACACGGTTCTCCTCTGTACATCATTAAATTTAAGTGGTGAGAAAAGGACACACATTGACTCGCACAGCAGATAGAGAGACGTGCGGTGATAATGCTGTACACACAGGCCAGTTTGCGCTAGTAGGGACTAGTTATTTGTAACAACACACTCACACGCAACACGCAAGAATAAGTCACCGACGACGGCTAGTCACTCAATCGTCGCACCAGTGGACGATAGCCATTTGCTATATATATATACATATATATGAATATAATGTGTGTGTAAGGTTTTGACTCGGCCTTACACATTTACAATTGGGGGGGGCAGTGGTGAGTGGTTAGTGTCTGATCGGTGACACATATAATATGTGTCTGTGTGTGGTGACCATTATTATACAAAAAATTTTTATTATTATTGATTATTATGCTGTTGATGATGATGATCAATAAAGAATTGTGTGTGGCGGAAAATGAATGAATATTATTATAATCCTAACAAATATAACCCTGAACGGTGGATCACTCGGCTCGTGGGTCGATGAAGAACGCAGCTAAATGCGCGTCAACTTGTGAACTGCAGGACACATGAACATCGACATTTCGAACGCATATTGCGGTCCTCGGATACTGTTCCTGGACTACGCCTGGCTGAGGGTCGTATTACAATTACCAGACTGCCGGTCTTCAGTATACACCGCTGCCACCACTAGTGTGTGTGTGTGTTTCTGCTGTCTCTGCTGTTGCTTCTGTTTGCTGCTGCTGCTGTTGCTGTTGCTGCTGTTGCTGTTTTGTATTCGCGTTCAATCATTGCTACTAAATTTAGACAGAGGAAAACACTCTGTCTCTAACATGTACTTGATTAAACAACAGTACACACACATGCGCACACACACAACACACAGTAGTTCGAGTATACAGACAACGCGAGCTGATTCACGGCGCACACACACACACACCGTGGTTATGTGTTGCTGTGTAATAGATGTCAGGCGATGTTGGGTATCCGGCGTTGGGGTTATTCTGATGTATAAAATTGTTCTGCCGTCTGTGCGTGTGGCTGGTTGATGTTTGTGTGTTTGCCGGTTGATGTTGTAGATGATGTGTGTGCGTCTGTGATTTTGCACTCGCAGACGTACAATATACACACACACACACACCTACAAAACACAACACACCACCATTTCATAGTCTGTACTCTACTCTGTGTGACAGAGGAGTCCCCGTAGTGAATATGTGGTTTATTTTATTTATTATCAATATTCAATATATTGGAATATATTTAGATATACAGAGAACACTCTGTGGACTGGGACTTTTTTAAACATGTATACAGTTTAATATACCAAACCCAGCCCGGTTCCTTAAATAGAAGGTGAGCGGCGACTGAGTAGTAAAACACCACTCACTTGTCAAGCGCTATAGACGCGCGGGCATCTGATGTGTTATATGTTGATACAGTTCGTCGCAAACCTAACCGGTAGCGTATATGTGTTATTAAGATACTCAAAACACATACACACACGCGTGTGACTTGTACTCGTACATAATAGACCAAAACACAATCCGACAACACCGTAGTAGTCAGTGTGCTGCTGCTGCTGTTGTTGTTGTCAGTAGTTTCACAAAGAGAAGCCTCTTCTGTCATGGTACTAGCATATATATATACATTAATACATACATATATAAATTCACTCTAATTTATAGAAAAATCATAGATATCGACATCACTGTCGTCTCGTGTGTGTCGTCCTACACACCACTAGAAACCATAATATTTTACTCTCTATACTACACTTTATATCATATTTATAGCTATTATAAATAACTATATAGAAAGAAAGAAACCAAGCCGTATATGCCAATACAATTTTGTGTGTATATATCGGTCTCAAGTCAACGGCACAAACGCTAGAGAACGCATAGTCGTATTATTATCACATTTATATATTAAACATCGCATACTCGTATAACTTTACACACATTTTAGTGTGTCTTTACGTATTAATGCTGTGCGGCCAGAGTGTGACCAGAGTGGGTAGCGCTCGTCCGTCTTTACATTATCACATAATATACATAATAATATCATTATTATCATTATGAGAACAGTTGTTCTGTAAGTGAGTGTTCAAATTTAGAAGTCTCTTGTATGGCAGGGTTATAGGAACTTGTGGCAACATCATCACTCCAATGTTTTTATATTTCTATACACACCCACATATCTATATAAAGTATATTACTATCAATACGCTGTGGGAGATTATTGAGGAGATGCTAGTGCAATGTTAGTTATTAGAGGGAATCTCTGCACGCAAACACACACTATATATAATATATATTATATATTACTATATTGTGTTGTGAATGTTAAAACTGTGTGTTCACTGTCACTCACTGTGTGGGTGTTAAGTAACAAGAGTATACAATCGGTCTGGACGTGTCCCAGTGTCTCTGTATTTGTGCAATTAAACAAGTTTACTACTACTCGTACGTATACTTGTGCACACTTACACGATTCCAGTGGTCGTTCAAGCAAAGACCAAGCGTCCCTACTCATACAAATTGTTACGTTCAACATTTAAGCGCACAGTGTTTGCTTTGAACTATATAGCACAGATCAGTTTACAAAATCACACATTATACATATATATATGTGTTGTTGTGTTGTTGTGTATGTTCACTTAATTATATATCTAACATTTGTCACACTCTCCGTTATACAATACAATTCTGAGGCAGTTTGTGTAGTATATTTGTATGTGGGGAAATATATACGAAAAATGTTGTTGCTGTTGTAGTTGCCCCCTATACCGATCAAGACCTTTTACACGCGATCACTCTCTTTACCTAACTATATACACTGTTTGCGATGATGTAGAGTGTAAGTGACCTGACGTTGTTCATGTTCTCACTATACTCTGTCCGTAACTTACGTCAAAAACACCGTGTATCGTTATTGTATGCTGCATGCGGATGATGATTCTAATACACTGAAAATCTATGTAAACTACAAATGTGACGGCCACTTGAGATATTCCAATATACACTATATAGCAAATTTGTTCGTGCAGTCATGTTGGTGATGGTGGTGTAGATCACCACCACTCCTTCATAATACGTCTATAGTTATATTCTACATAAACTGTATTGGCTATTTGGTTATGATGTGTGATATATGCCGTGGTTAGAGAATTTATGGTGACGACAGGTGTGAGTTTGGGTCGTCTACTTGAGACGTAGAGGTGGTGTCAATTGAGATATCTTTTTCTATATGAGTGTTTTTTTATTTTGTGTGTGTGTGTGTGTGTATGTTATACACCAAAAAAATGTCAAAGAGGCCGAGTGTTACGAAACCAACAACTACACATATTGCACATATTGTCTCTCGGACCTGCCTGTTGATTACGATGTGTGTGTTTATAATGGTTTTTGTACATTATGAGTGCAGGAAACGTAATACGTGTTCTGTGTGTATGTGCAACTTGTATTCTCTGATAACGATATAGCATATATCGTGAAAGTTTTTAATAATATATAATAGAAATATATTAATATATATCTATATCTATATTTATTTATGCGACCTCAGAGCAGGTGTGACTACCCGCTGAATTTAAGCATATTACTAAGCGGAGGAAAAGAAACTAACAAGGATTCCCTTAGTAGCGGCGAGCGAACAGGGAAAAGCCCAGCACCGAAGCCCGTAGTCGGAAACGGCTACAGGGCAATGTGGTGTTTAGGAGAGCCCAGTTAACGCGGTAAGTGTGTAACGTGTCCAAGTCCTTCTTGAACGGGGCCACACACCCATAGAGGGTGCCAGGCCCGTAGTGACCGTTACCACGTCCGGGTGGGTTTCTCCTTAGAGTCGGGTTGCTTGAGAGTGCAGCTCTAAGTGGGTGGTAAACTCCATCTAAGGCTAAATATAACCACGAGACCGATAGCGAACAAGTACCGTGAGGGAAAGTTGAAAAGAACTTTGAAGAGAGAGTTCAATAGTACGTGAAACCGTTCAGGGGTAAACCTGAGAAACCCGAACTATTCGAAGGGAGAGATTCAATCACCTCGCCTGTGGTAGCACACTGGTAACGTTTTACATGGGACGTCTTCGTGCTGCCTCGGTTCGCGCCGTTGTAGTGCTGGACGCCCCGTTATCAGTGCTGTTTACTGCAGGAGGTGTGCATTTCTATCCTAGTAGATGCGTCGCGACCCATTGGGCACTTGTCTATGGTATCCGCGCTATAAGGACAGCCTGTACGGCAACACCGTTTGCTGAGTTTATTCGCAGTAGCGTGCCTGTTGTCGCACAGACCTTAGCGGTATCCCGGCAGGTGACTCGATGGTAGAAACCGTCAGGTGGTGGGTCGCTGCTCTTTTGTAGCGGAGCGTTTTCACACCCTGTGACAAGTAAACTCTGTGTAGACCGTGGAAATTGGACTGGTGCCGATTCCGCACTCGCATTACTGTTGGTCGCATGGGCTATGTAACCGATCCCGCGTCACCCGTCGGCGACGTCTGAGCTTTGGGTACTTTCAGGACCCGTCTTGAAACACGGACCAAGGAGTCTAGCATGTACGCGAGTCATTGGGTCAGATACACAAACTAAACCTAAAGGCGAAATGAAAGTAAAAGTTTATAATTTTTACATAAACTAAGGGAAGATGGGCTTCCCAATTGTCGGTGAAGCCTCGCACTCCCGGACCGTCCCTCACACTCATTGCGAGTTGGGGCGGATCTAGAGCGTACACGCTGGGACCCGAAAGATGGTGACCTATGCCAGGTCAGGATGAAGTCAGGGGAAACCCTGATGGAAGTCCGTAGCGATTCTGACGTGCAAATCGATCGTAAGAACTTGGTATAGCGGCGATAGACTCATCGAACCATCTAGTAGCTGGTTCCATCCGAAGTTTCCCTCAGGATAGCTGGCATTCGATTGAATAACACAAAATTGTGAATGAGTCTCATCCGGTAAAGCGAATGATTAGAGGCATTGGGGTCGAAACGGCCTCAACCTATTCTCAAACTTTAAATGGGTGAGATCTCCGGCTTGCTTAACGCATGAAGCCGGAGATCGGATCAATGAATGCCAAGTGGGCCACTTTTGGTAAGCAGAACT